>JAOSBN010054017.1:0-14350 GCA_027563595.1 Erythroxylum suave | reverse complement strand
TCGTTTTTATTTAAACAAAAACGACGTCGTTTCACAGAATGGGAGTGGTTTAATTCATGTCTCAAAAACGACGGCGTTTTACTTTAAAGCAAAACGACGTCGTTTCACAGAAGCACAGAAGTTAACATTGAGCGTAAAACGACGTCATTTTATTACGCATAAAACGACGCCGTTTTCTGTGGGTTGGCCACGGGCCAACCGCTGGGCCGGTCCGACCGGCCCGCGGTTCGGCCCGCCCACACAGTGCATGGGTCGTGGGCCATTTCAGCACGGGCCATGGCCTAGCCCGTCATTTAACGGGCCATTTTTTCTCAGCCCATGGGCCGGTCAACCCGGGCCAAACGCGTTGACTTTGGGTCGGGCCGGGTCGGGTCGGGCCATTATTGACATTCCTATGTGGCTTCCTATGTTTTTGTTTGCCCCACTTGTCAACGCAATAAGACCGAGCATTTAAGCCCGGCTAGGTTGATTCAGCCGCTGCAACTTCCTGTGCAAATATGGTTCGATATAGCGATGGATTGTGGATAGGTTACCGAAATCATGGGGTAAATCAGCTTAGATGGTAGTGGTGAATCGCTTTTCTAAATATGCTCATTTCATTCCACTAGCCCATCCTTATACAGCCGTCTAGGTTGCCCAAGTGTTCAATGAGCAAATTGTTCGTTTACATGGCTTACCTGAAACTATTACTTGTGATAGAGATGTCGTCTTCACTAGTGCATTTTGGAAGGAGCTCTTTCATTTGAATGGTACAAAAATACAATTTTCTACAACTTACCACCCTCAGACCGATGGGCAAACTGAGGTAGTCAATCATACTATTGAAATGTATCTTCGTTGTTTTGTGGGCGATTTTCCAAAAAAATGAGTTGCTTGGGTACCATAGGCAAAGCATTGTTATAATACTTCTTTCCACTCCGCTCTTCAGACTACTCTACTCTTCAGACCACTCCCTTTAAGGTGGTATACGGTCGTGATCCACCTCGTTTGCTTTCTTACATAACAGGTTCTTCTCGAGTAGAAGCGGTTGACCATGCTTTGGTGGATAGGATAAGGCTTTACAGGAAATTCGGGGTAGATTATCTCAAGCACAACAATGGATGAAGACTTATTATCATAGGGGGCATCGAGAGGTGGAATTTTCTGTTGGCAACTTGGTTTGGCTTCGCCTACATGCCCATCGACAACGCTCTCTAGGAACTACAGGATATAACAAGCTATCTCCCTGTTTCTACAACCCTTTTCCAATCACTCGCAAGATTGGATTAGTTGTGTATGAACTCCAACTTCCTCCAGACAGCATCATTCACGATGTTTTCCATGCTTCTTTATTAAAAGCATTCAAAGGGACAACCCTCCCATTTCTCCTTCACTTCAACCATTAGTAGATGGGCGTGTGATCCATACTCCTCAGTCGGTTCTTCCAGCACATCTCAACTATGGCAGATCTGAACTTTTAGTTCAGTGGACTGGTATGCCTATTTCTGATGCCACTTGGGAGGATATGGAATATTTCCGACATACTTACCTAGATTTTGCACTTGAGGACAAGCTTCTTCTGCGAGACAGGGGTAATGTTGTGGATGCCTTTGTTGGGAAATCTTATACTAGAAAAGGAAAACTTTAGAATTGATATTCTCTTTTATTTTCAGTTTATTGTTCCTATTCTTATTTTGTAGGTAGTTTAGAGATATAGGACTTCTATAATTATAACAAGACTGATCCTTATTTAAAGGAATAGATAGGAAGTCTATAGATATAAAGCTTATATATTTGTAATCGGACTGATCCTTATTTAAAAGGACAGAAGATAAAATAAAAGGTAGTCAGAATTTAATCAAAAAATAAAGAGATTGGAGTTCTCTCTTATCGAACTCTAAGGTTTCAGTCTCCCTTGAATGAGTCTGGATTTTTATTCACAATAGGTTGACAAAGGAATCGCAATAAAAGGAAGGGAAGTGACTCGATCCCACTCGCGTATCTCTAACATGTCACCATAAGAAATCAGCTCTTACATGACCAAGGGTATTTTAGTTCAATGATTTAGATAACCATTTTAAGATGTAAAAGGTAGTTCTTTGAATTTTATATTGGTATTCCTATGCATACAAATAAATGGGAGTCTCTAAAAAGACAATGCTGTCAGTAAACAAGATGATTATCAAGAAGTACAAGTGAAATAAAATTTGAACGGCATAAGTTAGATGCCCTTTCTACTTCAATCTTTCATAAATTTTATTGACATCTCAACTCTATTTTAGAGATGCAATGCTTCTAGCTATAATCTAAGCCTTAAAGAGACATTTTAGTATGTACTACCATAAGAAGTTGCATTCTTTTACCAACCTCATTCTCTTGTGCATGTTCTCTCACATCATATTGGTCTCCTTTGGTTACTACAAGATCTCCTTTATCATTTGTTCTCACAACAAGACAAGCAATTACCTAAAAGGAAGCAGTATGCCTGAGTAGTATAAACTTTCAGCAAGGTTGTTATATACAATGCTTTAAGAGTTTAACTTTAAAACCAGAGATCACTAGTTATAATGATGCACCATTCATATCATAAAAATCTAGCACAAATTTGGGGAAGAAAAAAAAGGATGAATTACCCTGTTGGCAAGTTTGGATGCCTTCCCTTCAGGAGGCTTCTGTCCTCAACCCAAGTTACCATTTCATTAGATAAAGAAACAAAGAAAAATAAAAGTTGCATAAGTTTCAGGTTTAAAAGGGCTACCTTTACAAAGGACGTCTTAGGATGCAAAAACCTCCTGAGTACAGAAAGCCCAACATCTGTAAAGAAATGATATGATTATCAATCAATTGGTTAAAAGATCAGTAAATTGCATCAACAATTTATGGAAATCAATGAGAATCATGTTACGTAACTGATTGTAAAACAGACTATTTTGGGAATAGAATGTATTAAAACAAAGTAAAATGAGCAAAAACAGGAGCCGCAGCTCTTTCAATATTCATTTATGTTGAGAGAAAGCAGAAAACCACTAGCCAAGGAGACTAGGGCCTATCCTATCACACACAATTACAATAATCAACAACGTCATGATTAGCAGCCACTGTCATGTGCCTTTTATTGCTGCTGAAATAACAAACTGCCCTTCTCAATTGTTGCCACCTATCCCTCCATATTTCACGTGTAGAATATAGCTTCCATTCTTCTTAGGCTTCCTTATATAGACTTGCTTAATTGGGGACTTATCAATTCTCCTGGCCCGAAGTTTCACCTAGTCCTCAAGGTGAAAATCAGGGAAATGATCTTTGATATCTTGAAACTTCTCCCAAGAGCTCTCATAAGTTGGTAATTCATTCCATTCGATGAGAACATCCCTTGAACCATCGGCTGCAATGCGTGCATCCAAGACAACTTTTGGGGAAACATGTAGCTCCATATCATTAGTAAGACAAGTCAGTAGTGGTTGATGCTTGAATTGATCCCCTACAGCTTTCTTTAGTTGCGATACATGAAAAACATAATGAATTTTTGCATCAATTGGTAATTGAATTCTGTACGCAACAGCTTTGATCTTTTCAACAATTTGAAAAGGTCAATAAAATTTGGGAGAAAGCTTCTGATTAACTCTTCTTGCCAAGATATGCTCTTTGTGTGATTGAATGTGTAGATAAACCATGTCTCCGATGTCGAAATAAACCTCTTTTCTTTGCATCAACCCATTGTTTCATTCTTGTTTTGAGCAGCAACCAGATTAGCTTTCAATTTATTAAGTATGACATTTCTTTTCTTTACCAGTTGATTCACATCTTCTACAGCAAAGGGCTCATTTGTAAACCTTAAAGGAGTTGGTGGAGGTCTGCCGTACAGGACTTGGAATGGAGTCATTTTTGTTGACTCGTCATAGGTCGTGTTAAACCAATATTCTGCCCAATGAAGCCATTCAACCCACTGTTTTTTATTATCACCACAAAAGCAACATAAATATGTCTCAAGGCACCGGTTTACAACTTCAGTTTGGTCGTCTGTTTGGGGATGATAGGCTGAGCTCATCTGCAATTTCGTACCTGCTAACTTAAATAATTCCTTCCAAAAATTGCTCATAAAAATTCGATCTCTATCTAACACAATAGAAACAGGATATCCATGCAAACGAACAATCTCCTTGACAAATATTGCAGCTATATCTTTAACATTATAAGGATGTTTGAGAAGGATAAAATGCACATACTTGGTGAGGTGATCGACTACTACCAAAACAAAATCAAACCCTTTTGATTTACGCAATCCACCAAAACAAAATCAAACCCTTTTGATTTCTGACATGCAGTTGGAGAGAATGCTTGGCTGATGTATGCTACTGGCCTCCCTTCCTGCATAAGGACAGCACCAATCCTAATTCCAGACACATCAGTTTCGACCAAGAATTGTTTTGAAAAATCAGGCACAACCAAAATTGTTACCATAGTCATAGCTTCCTTTAAAGCTTCAAAAGCCTTCATAGCTTCAGAATTCCAATAGAAATTATCTTTCTTTAGGAGTTGAGTTAATGGTCTAGCAATAAATCTACACCTTCTAACAAACCTCCGGGAATAACCCATGAGACCCAAGAATCGCCTAAGTCTCTTAACATCCTTAGTACAAGATATTTCGACATTGCTTCAACCTTCTTTGGATCCGCTTTGACACCATCACCTGATATAAGATGCCCCAAATACTCCAGTTGAGATTGAGCAAAAACACACTTCTCCCTATTAACACACAAGGTGTTTTCCAACAGGGTATTAAATGCCAATTGTAAATGTTGTACATGAGTTTGAATATTAGGGCTGTACAGTAAGATGTAAAAGAATACTAAGATAAACCTCCCAAGATGTGGTCGAAATATGTTATTCATCAAGGATTGAAATGTCAAAGGTGCATTGGACAAGCCGAAAGGCATCACTAAGAACTAGTAATGTCCCTTGTGTGTCTAAAATGTTGTTTTTTTTTGTAATGTCCCTTACCTGAATTTGAAGATAACCTGACTTTAAATCCAGCTTTGTAAACCCTTAGCACCCGCTAACTCATCTACTAACTCATCAATTGTCGATATTGGAAACTTATCGGGAATTGTTTCCTTATTAAGTTCCCTATAATCCACATAGTTGTTGCCTTATTAAGTTCCCTATAATCCGCACATTCTCCAATCTCCATCTTTCTTCTTGACCAAGAGAACAAGGCTAGAAAATGGATTGCTGCTGAGTTTAATAATTCCTACTTCTAATAACTCACTCACAATCTTCTCAATTTCTGCTTTTGGGAATGTGGATATCTGTAACTCTAATAAGGTTGAAATCTGCGGTGCTACAACTTGCTTACGCCCATCAACAGTAGTATCAGTAAACTCCACACAATATCCCTCCCTCTACCAAGAATTCCTTAACTAATTGCTTTCGCGAAATTATTGATTTAGATAGAGCTGGACTATTAGTAAGTGTTATGAGTTTTCCCTCTTGGTGATATTGTAAGATCAAAGTCTTAAAATTGATGTTTATATCACCTAACTTTTCTAACCAGTCAACTCATAAAATAATATCTACACGCCTAAACTCAAATGGGTAAAATTCCTTATAAATTTCAGTCCCTTGCACCTTCAATAATAACCCTCTACAAACCCTTACTCTCTGAACTCTATAGCCATCTCCCAATTGAATAGCAAACTTCTTAGTCTTATCAACAGTTAACATCAATTCCAGAACAATATCATCAGATATAAAGTTATGAGAAGCACCGGAATCTATAAGTATGGTTACCTCTCTTCCATGGAGTTCACCAAAATGCTTCACTATTTTTTTAGAAGTGAGTCCACCCATTGAAAAATTGGACAGCTCTGTTTCCGTTACCTCTTCGTTTCCTGATTCTAATGATAATGCAATCTCATTATTTTCTATCACCTCTTCAGCTTGCACCTCCTCATCATCACTTCTCTCCTCCGAAGCCATCAATGGTATGCTCAATTGACGATTTTTTCATTTATGCGTGGGTCCCCAACGTTCACCACATCTGAAACACAGCCTCTTTTCTCTCCATCGTTAAGATTCCGCATCTTTCATTTGCCAGAAAGTCTCTTGGCACTTCTACGATGATCTGACACGTTGATTTGGGGTTGTTTTATTTGGTCTAATATGGGAATTTGATTGCTCTTGTTGGGGATTAAATGTCATAGTTGGCTTGTTAACATAAGCTGAAATCGATGGCATAGGCCGTGAGCTGCTATTTCCCACACCATTTCTAAATTAGGCTAGCATATGTTCTTTTCTTCAATTTTCTGGGCTAATGTCATAAGCCCCTCAAGATCATTAATGGTAGCTATCCTTAATTCAGCTTGCTTTAATATCTCCTCTAAGCCCATTGATAAAAGCCCCAACCACGCAAGCTTCCTCAACATTCCTCAATGGAGCTGAAATCATTTCAAAGACTGCTCTATATTCAGCCACACTTTTTTCTTGTTTCAAAGCCATTACTGCTTCATACGCATTTCCTTGTTTAGGACCTTTAAATCTTTTCAGAACCTCCTCAAACTTCCACCAATTAAGTGCTTCATCATCCAAACATACAACATCTATCTTCCATGGCTATCCTGTTGCAACGGAAGTACCTCTCAATATGAAACAGCCACCCATATACGTCTTTGCCCATAAAGGTTGGTAACTCCAGTTTCCTCATTTGCCTTTCTCCCCACTCAGCTTCTTTTTCACTTAGTTTACTCACTTGTTTCTCCATTTTTTCAGCTCTCCCACTGCACTCTCCCTCCGAAAGCCCAAAAACACCATCAGTGATAATCACCTCTGGAGTTTTTAGACTTTGTTCTCTTAAGGCCTCACGTTCCTCTCTTTTTGAATAATCTCACACATTTGCATCATCTGCTCTTTTAAAACATCCACATCATCCACTAAACTACCCATGACATTTTCTAATGTTCCGACCTTCTTCTCTAAGAAAGGATTGAACCCATAAGGATTTGTTTTGTTGATATATACCTATTAGGATTTGTTTTTGTTTACCTATTCTATTAGGATTTGTTTCTGTTTCATTTTATTTTAAGTTTTCTAGTTAGGAAGGTTTTCTTGTCCAACAAGAAAAGAAATACGTTAGCTTTAGAAAAGGATTTCAATCATTGCTTTTCACTCTAAAATTAGAACTTTTATGTACCATGTTAGGAATATAAAAAGGAGGGTTCACAGATGTTTTAGGGACCCCCTGAAGCATTACCTTAATAAAGTTTCTGCAGGAATTTTCCTGAGAGAGATTGTCTTTCTCTTGTTCATTAAATCCTAAGTTTTATGCTTAGATTTGGTTCAAAGATTAATTTAAAATCTCTACCTAACAACTTCCACTATGTCATTCTCCATTCTCGTTTTAACCATACGCTGCCAGGATTCATGTCCCTGATGCCTTTGTTACGTAGCCAATTGCAAAATAGACTATTTTGGGAATAGAACGTATTAAAACATAATGAAATGAGCAAAAAGAGGAGCAACAACTCTTTCAATATTCATTTACATAAGAGAAAGCACAAAACCACTAGTCAAGGAGAAGGGAGCCTATCCTATCACACACAATTAATATGATCAACATCGTGATTAGCAGCCACTGTCATGTGCCTTTTATTGCTGCTGAAATAACAAACTACCCTTTTCAATTGTTGCCACCCGTCCCTCCCTAGTTCACGTGTAAAATATTGTTTCCATTCTTCTTGAGCTTCATTATATAGACCTGCTTAATTGGGGGCTTATCAAACCGACAACCTCTTGCGCATCTCTTTATATGACTTGCAGATCACATGTCCAAAATATTACAAGGAATTGTCATTTTTTATTGCCAGTGGGGAAAGGCTGAAATTTAACATTTCAAAAGAGAAGAAACAACAGAGCAAAGTTGACAGTTTCTTACCTCCACTCTTCTCCATATGGAACTGAACTGCATAAACATTACCCTTTCTAACAGATGCTATAAACTTGTCGCCATAATTGCAAGTAGAAGAAACCCACTCTTGATTTTCATGTGACTTGAAAAGGACAAACAACAAACATAATCATCATGATTCCACACATCAAAGATCACCTAAAGATGCACATGTTGCTTTTGATGGCTAATCAAGTAACAACAACTGTAGTTTTTCCATTACTGATTAATAAGTAATTGGCTGCAAAAGAAAACGACTCTTATGTTCAAAAATAAAATGTTTCAAATATTCCTGAAAATTCTTCTTCCCATTAGACCATTTGGATCTATATGCATTACAATCACAATTCAAGGATATCTAGTTCAAAAAAGAATAATAAAAGGATTGAACCATTACTTGGTAATATCAAAGTACAAAGATCTAGAATTAGCCCATGTTTGACCAGTCAACCAAACAACTAATCTACATCTTTTTACGCTTCCCACATTTTATTATAACTCGCTGTTAGGTCTTTATTATGTACAAGTCTTTCACAAGTACATTGAAATTTGGGAAAATTGGCCCTAATATCACCATAAAAAGGGATGAGGGAAAAGAAAACTTACAGGCATTGCATGGTAAGAGTGAACAAACTATACATGGTGATTGCCAATATCATCCAAAATTTCGGATTCATTATTAATGTACAAAGCATTCCAACCAATATGGGGTACTCTAACAGCATTTGAGGAGTCAAAACGTCCCACTACACCAGGTATCAGACCAAGACCACTAACTGAGAAAAACATATGACACGAAAGTTCTATTGATAGACAACATTAAGAGAAAAAAAAAAGAAAGCTATTTAGATTGACATGTCCTTCCTAAGGTAACAAAAACCAACCAGGACCATTCTCCTCGCTAGATTCAAAGAGCAACTGAAGCCTGAGACAAATGCATAAAAAGGGGCGATCATTCTCAATGTAAGTACACAATGCCTCTGTCATCCTGTGCAAAGTAAACAATTTGAGAACTAAAACACCCAAAAAAGAACAAATCTTTGGTTGAGGAATTCAACAATACAACCACAATTCATTTCTTTCAATAATAATTGCTATAAAAACTTTTAGGAGAAGCAAACCCTGTCTTGTTAAGAACACCCATAGCAGTAGCAAAAGCCTCGCACCAGGAAAAATCAGACAACTCGCATTTAAAATATCCGTTGGCGATTGCACCTGATTGCAAATATCCGTTGGTATATGAATAATCTATATGACAAAAGGTAAGAGAAAACCAAAAACTTACGTCTTTAATGTGGAAACCTAGATGGCGAATCGCATTTCTCACGCTATGCACATTACCGGAAGAGAAAGAGAACAAAAACTAAAGCTAAATTGAAAATCGTAAATGAAAGAGTGAGGCAAGAACCAGAATCACTATATAAGGCCCGAACGTAGGATGTTTCACGACAGTTTGTGCTGAAAAGATTCGTTGCTTTTGTAGATGTCTCGTTGTAAAAATGACGATAAAGAAGAAAAAAATTGCGTCGCTAGAGCCGCCATACTGCTTTGTTTGTAAATCCGACCTTAGAAGGCGTGTGTGAGTATAGTATGAAAACAAATTTTAATGTAAGCAGATTGATTATTGGGTTGGGCAAATTCATCTCAATCTTGTGTTTGTTCTTTTCCTTCTTTGTATCAATTTTTTTCTTTGCCTAAAATCGGCTATCCTTTGCTTACTCTTCCCTCTTAATGACTCTATCACTCTCCCTTTGAAATATTTTCTAGTTAGTATATTTCTTATTTAGGGTAACAACATATGCATCTTGCAATAATTTTACAATAAATTTAAAATTTATATATCTTATTATAGAAATATCTGCAAACAACATATGTATCAATAAAGACCAATAACCATATTGGCAATACAACCCATCAAATCTTCACAATCCTTTTAGCAAATTTTCCATTATGAAATCTAGTTACTAGTGTAAAAGGGTTAAAACCCCAAGAGAACATGTGCTATTACAACATTATTCTATCTCCATTCCCCAAGAGAACATGTGCTATTACAACATTATTCTATCTCCATTGATGGTATGATGATTTATTTCCAAAATTTCATTTTTGTGGATTTCTGGTGTGTTCCCCAGCATGCAATCGCTAAGTTGTCAGGGGTTTCATTAATGAGCCAATCGATTAACAACTTGGTTGTTACATCGTAACTTAGGGTTATACACAGACAAATCAACAATGGAACCGAATAACAAATGAAGTAATAAAATTAAAAACCAAAACAAAAAACTCGGATCCCTACACAGAAAGCGCCACACTTTTGACTAAGTGAAACAAAACACATTTACAAATACACCCAGAAAGAGGAAGAAAATCTTATCGAGCAAACATTTTCCATTTTATCTGGGTTTGAGAATCAAAACTGATCGAGAAAGGTTTAAACTTGGCAAAGAGGAGAGTGAAAAATGATATTGTAATAATATAAACGATGAAGATTTGAGCAAAGAAGGAACGAGTTTGAAAAAAACTAGAGGTCTAGTGACAATTTTGTTTGTTTACGGAGAAAAATAGAATTAGAAGAAAGAAAAGTGTTGTTTGTGTTGGAGATCTGAAAGGAAGAGTTATGAAAGGAGAGTCAGAGGTAGACTCCTAGGGCTACAGGTAAACCCCCTTTTCTGCTTCCACTCTCTCACCTTTTATTTCTTCTTTTTTCCCCCCTAATTCCCCTAATTTCATAATATGTATTTTTTTTTTGGCTCCATGATCCATATGCAATCCTTCACCTAATTCCCCTAGTTTCATAATATGTAATTAATTATTTTTCATCTTTTAGATTTGCTTAAAAATTCTCCTATTTTTTAACTTCAAATACCCAAGTTGTATTTTTATTTGCTCTTATGTGGATATATATACACACTCACGCATTTTTTTAAAAATGACCATCTTCACCACCATTTTCTTCCTTTCATTGGTTATTGTTATTATGGGCATTAATTGTTGAAAACTCACCTAATTTGTATTTTAAACATCATCCATAGCCATAGGACATAGAGTAATGATTCTGTGTTTTGAAACATATTGATGTTGAATTTAAGGTCTGGGAATTTCCTTTAGGTGATTTGCCCACGTCGCAAGTGACTTATTTAACAATCAGTTATTCAATGAAAAATTACTAGTTTTGGGAGATGGCTTATCATATACCTCATCTCTTTTTCATTGCTATGGCTATGCAGATGGCTGTGCAAGAATTAAAAGCCACAATGTAGCCCAAGTAAGTGTGAAGGTCAGCCAAGTTTATTTTTCATTTAGTTTGGTCCAGTTTTGGTTCAGTTTTACTTTTGGTCCAGTTTTAAGACATTTTTGGTTTAGTTGTGAATTTCGATTTATTTACTTTGTTTCCTTTCATATTCTACAGTTTTAAGATTTTGTTATGTTTTTAATATCATGTTAATTGCAACCAAATTTGGAGACTAGGAAGTCACAGTTGTGATTTTCCTTTCTCCACAATTTTCCTTATTTATTTTCAGTTTGTTTCCAAAAAAATGAATCAAGAAAAGTCACATGAGATTTTCTCTCATTTAGCGGTTCAAGTTTTGCAGGGTTTGATTGTTTTTCTAAAAATAATCATTGGCTTTGTTTATTTGCCGAAAACATTCAATTTACTCTTGTATTATGCGATTTCCAGATTATGTCCGAGTTACAGTCACGTTTTCCAATTTATTGTTTCATCTATTCATCGAATTGAAAAACTTCTAAAACCAAGTTTGTTCTTCACATCCTAACCTACAAATCTCCAGTAAATAATTTTACCTAATTCGAATCCCATCCTGATCAAAAACACACATTTTCTCAACCATTCTCATTTTATCGCCCAGTCAAATATGTTCTCAGAAAACGTTCCATAACTTTTCAACCATGCATCTGATTGAGTCGATCCTTGAGATGAATTTTTAGTTCACAAAAAGTTCTACAAACTTGGTTCTTTTCGTTGAAACCCAATTCCCATCCCATAGTCTAGAAAATTCCTTTCAAACACCCAAGTCTCAATTCACCCGATAAAACTCAAAATTGTCCAAATATCTCCCACGACCACCAGACCATTTCCAATCACTTTTTGCTAAACTCTCCATTACCTATCCTATGAACTTCTGATAAAGACGTCCATGGTCTTGCCGTTGTACCTTTTATTTGTATTTAAAGTTGGTTTAAGTGTGGCCATAAAATGTAGATGGTTCTATCTATTCACTTGTGTACATTTACTTTAGGCAGTGGTTGTACGTATAGACCCTCGTAGAGTTTATCTTAGAAGTCCCAATGATGAGTTCAATGCTATTCGAGTAACTACCCAGGGTAAGGATAATTTCTACATGTTTACCATTGTCAGCTTCTTAGTTTATCAATTGAACTACTTTATATTTTGATTCTATCTTCAATTAAAACAAAATATTTAATGTGCCATTGGGACCTATTCAAGTGAATAATGACGTTGTCGCTTTGAAAAAAATACCAAGTCTTTAAATTTGAAAATTCTAAAGCGCCACTTCCCTTAGCAGAGGTTTGGAGCTTGAGGTACTGTGTTCCAATCGTTTCTCATCATAATCTCCCACCTTTGTTGAACTTAAAATCATCCGCCACCTTGCAATTAAATCTTTCTAAGGATAGTATTCATTTATCTTTTTCATGCCCAGAAAGAGAGGGAAAGATGTCTTATACTAAGTCAATTTTCTGATTAAATGAAATGAAATGTTGTCTTCTCCTGTTTCGATTTCAGGTCCAAATGGAGAAGAGTATGCCTGGTATCAATGCACGGTAAGCCTTGTTTTTTTCTTTTGTGTGCAGTCAGCTCTGAAACTATTTTTTGCTTCCTATATTAATTCAAGTTTACCTTTTCTTGCTACCCAAGACTAACTAATTAAATAGATTAGAATTAAAAGCTATATAGAGACAGTTCATACACATAGTATCAGAATATATATCTATGCATAAAATCAAATAAATGACTAAGCGTGAAACTATATTTTAGAAATTCTTCAATAAGAACCTTCTTTGAGCTGTTAACAACTTAACACTTCGTAGTAGGAAAGACACAACTTGAAAAGGAATATAAAATGTTTTCCTATCAATTAACAAAGATATATATTTGTGGGGATGGCAAAAGAGCCTAGGTCCTGGCAGCCCAAGCCCGAGCCCGAGCCCTACCCTTTGAACTAATAGCCCGTCTTGTGGGCCTCCCGCCACGGGCCTGTTATGCCAAAAGCGAGGGAAATCCCATCCCCCTCTTTCGTTTATGCGACCTCATGTCCCTCCCGCATGATGATATGGAGGCGAAAAGAAAAAGAGAGATCCTATCAACCTGTTTTGGCCTAGTATAATAAGCTAATGAGCGCGATCTTACTTCACCATAAAGAAACAAAAGAAGACTTCCGTTGACAAGTTGAACTCATATTACAGCTTTAAAAGGAATACAAAATGTTTTCCTATCAATTAATAGAGATATATATTTGTAAGGATGGAAAAGGGTTGAACGGCCGAAACCGGGCCCCATAAAGCAAATTGACATCATTTTGCACTTTCTTTTAAAAAAATTCGGGCTGGGCCAAGCCGGGTTGCCTTCAACTCAATAGGGCCTGGGTTGGGCAACTTCTGGCCTGGTTAGGCAGGGTCGGCCTAGCTCATTGCCATCTCTATAGATAGGACAAGCAGAGGGAACAACATAGACTAGTTTTACAATGACATGCGAATCAATTTGCCACGATCGTCGGCACTTTACGGTAATGAGATTAAATTCTTGATACAGCTCAAATGTTTACCTCCTTAAAGGTTAATGGCGGGAGAGAAGGTAGGCCAATTGGAGCTTATGAACTTGCAAAAGCAGTTAAAGGGCTTGGAGCTGGAGAAATACTGCTGAACTGCATTGAATGCGATGGTAAGGATTATTTCTTTCCTGCTGTAAGTTATTGTGTTTTATCACTACTCACTAATTAGAGGTTTTTAAGAAACAAAAGTGTGAAACGTTTATTTTACAAAAATGGTTAGCGTGGATAATTTCAACATCTGCAACAAACAATCCTAACATCTTATCCATTGTTTAATGTTTGCTTTGAGATACTCACCTTGTACGATGATCCACAAATCTTTGGTGATATCCCAGTTCCTATTTGCGTTGATGGCCTTTTCTTGGCCGCTATGATGAAGAGAATTTTTCTTAGGTCTGGACTAGACTAATGATATCTTCAATATAGAACTACAGGACCACTATTTTTCTGTGATATGTCAACATGCAAAAAGAATAAATAAATAGTAATACTGATAGAAATACAAATAATATTAATTAACAAATATTTATAATTATTATTATAATACTTATAATAATACTAATACTAATAATTAGAAGGAATTCTAATTAAATAGCACACAAGCATATTCATAAAAACATGA
>JAOSBN010054006.1:0-14350 GCA_027563595.1 Erythroxylum suave | reverse complement strand
CGGCATTTATTGTTTAGCTTTGTAATGGGTGACTATTTAAAGTTAGTGGTGTCAAATCAATAAGAGGTAGACCATTTCTTTCGGTTCATAATTTTATCCTCTTCTTATTTCAACATAATCTACCTGACACAAGGGAGTCATAGTATTATTGTACTTTCAAGTCAGAGCCTTATCATTGAACTTTGTTCTGCTTCTGGTTATGATTTTAGGGTTTCTTTTTCACTTTTTAACTTTCGTTTTCAATCCTTGAACTTAACACGGGTTAAATTCGGATCTAATATGTTATTTCTATTTTAAATATTTTTAATAAATTTATAAATAATGTAATTTTAATTAATAAATAATTATATTTTAATTAATTAATTAATAATAATATTTTAATTAATTATATTATAATTAATTACACGCTCTGATATCACGTGTAATACATAGAATAAACCTTATTACATATCTAGGATCAGACATGAAAGGATTAAAAACGAAAAGAATGTGAAATACCTGATTCAGTTGGATCTTTAATTTTGAAGCCGATTTCGGGCACCAAAATACAAGAAAATGTAATCAATTATATATGTCCTTAAAATACTTCAAGGTAACAACAAATTATTACAATTAAAAATAAATAAAATACATGAGATAAAAATTAAAATAATATATACGATATTAGAAATATATAACTAACTAAAAAGGAAAAGGTATTAGGGATAAAGATCAAAAACACTATATAAAAATTATATAAACGAATAAAATCATTTTATTAATAAATTATCAAAACCAATAACATTAAAATACAATAATCGATTATATCGTATAACAGAAACTCAAAAGTTAACTTGATATATTATCATTCAATAAAACTAAATAGAGGAATTATTATAATGCTGTTCAAGCCTATTAGATACCATAAGTTTTAATACAACACTGACCTTACTAAAACTATAGGGCCGACTTAGCACTCAACCAAATAACTTAAGCCTTGTTTACAGGAAAGTACATCAATTCGACGATGTCATCATAAAGACTTGTGCATGATTGTTAATGATTAAACTCCATCGGTTGACTTCGATATCTGGATATTTAATAACTATATTGCCGACATGGTAACAAAAACCACGTGTTGTCCGAATTGAACCATGATTACGCATGCATAAACATAGGTGGTTTCGTCTTTTTGGAAACGCGTGTGAAGATAAGGCATAAGCTTCTTCTTTAGAAATTATGTATTTTAAATATAGAAGAGCCAACCGAAATTTTTAGGAAAAAAACAAGTGCATCTTTCTTTATCTCACAATTCCTTTTTCAGAAAGGACAAAAAAAGCAAAATGTTATTGTTATCACGTGCGATTCAGAATCAATCCAGGAATACATCCAAGAAAACCAATGTCATTCGGCCCAGAACGGACAACAAAAAAACCGAAGTCAAAGTCAATGCACAGACTTTGAGATGCGAAAATAGCCCAGGGGGACATAATCCTCTGTCTTATTTGTTTTGTCCTTATTTTATCTTATTAAAATTTAGTTATTTATTTATGTAGGTCTTATATAAATAAATAATTAAAATTTATTTATGAGAATTTTATATAAATAAATGATTAAAATTTAATAAGATAAAATAGAGACAAAACAAATAGGATAGAGAATTTAAGGGCAAGATAAAAAGGGCGCAGGGTGGTTGTTCTCGTTAACGGTATCAGGGGAATTGATCCCAAGATAAAGGTGTACGCAGCTCGATAAAGCCAGTGGGGCAGTGGGGTCGATCGTACCTTTTTAATACAAAATATTTGTAATTTTTGTTTTACAGGTGCAGTGGCTGTCCACTTTTCTTATCTTTTTATTTTTTAATACAAAATATTTGTAATTTTTGTTTTACAGGTGCAGTGGCCGCCACTTTTCTTATCTTTTTATTAGGAATATCGTACGACAGCGGCGGGACCTGTAAGAATGTTGGAAATGCCGTTTTATAAATAAATAATTAAAGTTGTTTATTTATAAATAAATAGTTAAAGCACTGACAAGGAGAAGGGAAGAACAGTAAAAGGTATTGTTGGGTCTATACCATGTACTTTAGCTCTATCATGTGTTATTTTATTTACACTATTTATTTATGTAGTTATACATAAATAAATGGTGTGGATCAAATGACACAGATAAATAAATAGTGTAAATCAAATAACACAGAATAGGATTCAGAATATATGACATAGAGGATAAAGTCCTATTGAAAAGAGTGACTGAATTGGTAAAATAGAAAGCTAGAAAAAAAATAGCATCAGCGAGTTCTGGGTTAGGAGTGAGCCATTCTTTTTGGCACGACATGTTGGTTGTTTTGGATCTGGAGGAATAAGTCTATTCTCGATCATAATTTTATTTCGCCTCCCTCACCTATTTTTTCTATTTTGTCTTTTGCAGATTAAATACACAAGTCGACCGAGTGTCAAAACCGGGTCAACACCAGATTCCATCCACACCAAGCACAGCTCCTTGGTTGGCAAAAACCGCAGTCGGGTTGGGTTAAACTGAATACAGATGGTGCCTGCAAACGCGCCCAATACTCGGCCACAACAGGGGGCTTCATTCGAGATAGTGATGGTAACTGGCTTGGAGGATTCACTCAGAACCTCGGATAGTGTGTTGCGTTGTCCGCTGAATTATGGGGCGCCTTTACCGGCCTCTCACTAATATAGAACTTAGGCTTTCGCAGGATAGAGCTTGAAATGGATTCGCTCGCGGTACACAAGCTCCTCTCTTCATCGGCCACCTGCTACCAGACGCTAAACCCTATTGTTACGGGTATCCTCAAACTGTTCAACCGAAATTAGTCTGTTGTTCATCGATATATCTACCGAGAGAACAACAAATGCGCTAACTGACTTGCCATCCAGACAGAACACTTTGATATTGGTGTCAATTATTTTACTACTACACTTATCGGGTATCATCATAACCTCCTAAAGGATCGGTCAGGAATCTATTTGCCCAGATTTATCTCGTAACGTGTGTTTCCTATTTTCCTATTAAAAAAAAGGCTAGAAAAAGACAATCGATGGTGCGTATAAACTTGGTAATTTGACTCCAACAACCACAAGAAGCTTTCATTTTCAAGCTCATTAATGTACTTTTCGAAGAGGATATTCTTTTGGAAGCCAACCAGTTCCATGTGACTTCAACCACTTTAATGTTGTTAGTCCTATCGAACCCTACTGCATCCAACTGCATGTCATCCGACCCAAGTAAATCCCAATTCAACCAAGTTCTCGTTTTATCCAAATCAAATCCCACAAAGTGGATAAATTAGGGAATGTCATTTTTATTCAAAACCTAATGGCATGACCAAATCCGTTATTACAGTATAATCATAAATGAAAATGGATATTGTCATTATAATTATGATAGTTGGTTAAGAGAAGAAAATGATTACTATTATCATTGACAGTGGTTGGTTTGTAAAAAATATTAATCATCACAAATATTTAAATAACAATAACACCCATTCCTCTAGATTAGGAGAAGAATAGGGTATTACTAAAAAATGGGTAATCAAAATAATAACTCTATAATCAAAGTCTCTTACTAAACTTAATCTTTCATTTCATACTCATTCTCTTTTTTCATATCCACTAAACAAGCACACCCATATTGTATTATCTTTTACAAAGTAGTCTTTTTTAATATTATCTTGTAATCTTTGATTATCATGTGATAAAATAAACAAAAAAATAGTTTTAATGATATCCATAATAATAATTATTATGTAAAATTTAAAGTATTTAGTTAAGCATATGGATAGTGAACGTACCCAATATACAATGCTCCTCGCTCTGCGATATTCTAGAGAAGGTCATATTATGCGCAACCTTCTCTTTGTACTTTTATAAAGAAGTTGTTTTCATGACTTAAATCTGTAACCTTATGATCACAATGAAGCAATTGGTAACTTTCTCTAAGGTGCACCTAATAATTAAGCATACGATTTGTATATATTTTAGTTTTCAATGTACCTAATTTATTTTGATTTATAAGAATTTATTAATTTACAAAAATTAGCTGATTAATTAATAAATTGATAATTTAAAATTAAAAATTAAGTGATTTATTTTAATTTATAAGAATTTATTAATTTACAAAAATTGACTTATTAATTAATAAACTGATAATTTTTAATAACAAAAGTTATTTTAAGTAAATTGAATCGAAAAATTTAAAATCGAATTGTAATGTTAAACGGTTCAAGGTTTCTATAATTAAACCAATCAAACCGGTTGAGTTTTTAATCATCAGCTATAATATTATTCATAAAACCTCAAATCCAAATTAGTCTACTAATAAGTCTGTTTTAAATTTAAATGAACTACAAGTCTAAAATAATTAGTAATTATTTTTATAAATTTATAAATGTTTTCTTTTTTATATGAGATTTAATAACATTTCATATAAAATGTCTTAAAGTCCTTCCTTTAATTATGAAACTTTAATTATTATTTGAGATGTTAATGTATATCTCTCCTACACCATTGATAATGTATCTAGGTTACGTTTGGATCTGCGGTACGGTGGAGATAAGTACTTAACTACCGCAATTTTCAAACGCAGTCACATGTTTAAATTTGAGGTCGACAACTGCGGGTTGGGAAAAACTGCGGTGTCACCACAGAAATAGATAAGCAGAAAGAAGGCTACGGTAGAAAACTGCTTATGTGGTGGAAAATTTACCTTCCAATAATAACCTCATGATATTTTAGTATTTTCCATTTATCCTTAATTAATAGAAGAAAGTTTTTGCCAATAGTATTTAAGTAAGGTGAAATATTTTATTTACTAAGTTTATTTTATTTATATTTTCTTATTTTAATTTAATAATTTAACATTTATAATTTGAATTTATATGACTAATAATATATTTTTTGAAATATTTATTTGCTAAATTGATTTTATTTATATTTTCTTATTTTAATTTAATATTTTATTATTTATAATTTTAAATTTATGTGACTAATAAAAATTTTTAATTATTTATGCAACAATTAATAGTTTATTAAATTAATGGGCATTTTAGTCAATTTTTTATTTTTTAGCAATTACAACCGCACTTGCCAAACACCTATTTTCACGTTTCAACAGTTACTAAAAAACAATCCCAAATACATAAGTACTTATTGAAAATAAATACTTATCATTTCAGTAAGTTAATTTTAACAAATTATCAACCGCTACCACTCTCCTAAATCAAGCCCTAATTTATGAACGTGTGTTACTTGTCCTAAATGAGACTTGCCTACTATGTATATATAAATATAAAGAATGATTAGCTTTAATTTTAATAATTGGCTAGCCTCGGATCACGCAACAACTAAAGCAAGCGTGAATTGCGAGAAGAACACAACAGGAGTTGGTGGTCGAAGGAGGGTCAGACGCACGCCTGGTGCTAATATGAAAAGAGCGGATCTTCGAGGTAGGAGCTTGCTTGTCATCTTATTTACTACTAGACGTCACTTCCTTTCTTGTCCGCTTCGAAAGCAATTCTTTTGCACCCTTTTTTTTAATTCCGATTTTGTGTCAACCAATCCAAGTACAAGCTTTTACAATAAATAAATAAGCATGTGGTTGAGAACAGGTGGCATGGGATTAGACTTGAAAAAAGGGCACTGAGGATTTGAATTCGTTTGCTTCAGGCTCGACGAGAGAAAAAGTGGCTCCGGAGGAAGGTCCAAATTCTCAACCCCCTTCACTTGATGATCTCTAATATTTTGATTTAAACTTAATTTTAATTGAATTTGATTTAGCTTATTAATTTTAACTTAAATTAAGTATTTATCATAATTATTTAAAATTTAAAAATTCAAATCTAACTTCGATTAAATTTAATATTCAAATATGAATTTTCTATTTCCTTACATCTGCCATTACATCGTTAGAACTAAGGTTCTTTCCTTTATTTGTGCTGTCCATCGTCCTTTTTCTAATCTCTTAACTGTCATGTGCAGTGTAATAAAATATTCGAGTCCGGATCCTCCATCTAAGATTACAATGTCTTATTCTATCCAACGTTAAAACTGTGCCGTTTTTGTTTAAATTTGGAGAGACGCCTGTGGGACCCACCATAGGCGTCATTCTTTTAGCTTAAGCCGAAGCTAGTGTTATAGAATTAACCACTTTAAACAATACATGTCGAACATTAACGACGATCATTATTTTTTCTCTTTATTCTAAAGGACAAATAATTTTTGTTTGTGTGTTTAATTCTTTTTATTTGGATGATGACAAAAAAAAAATTTTTATCCTTATTCTTATTAAGAAATAAATTAAAAATAATAAGGAATATAATGATATAATTTAATATAATTAATTAATTAATAATTTATTAATAATAAGAATAATTAAAGAAACATGACATTATGATAAATAATTATAATATAAGTTATAATAATGATAACGAATAAAAAATTAAAAAATAATAATAATCCTTTAAAAAATTATAAATTAAAACTGATTATAAGGAATTAACAAAATTAAGTATATAATTTTTCCTTATTATTATGAAGCGCAAAATTTAAATTAATGAGGAATATAATCAAATTATTTAATATAATCAATAACTAAATAATTAAATAATAATAAGAATAATAGTAAGTACAAAATTTATAATTATAAAAAATTTAAATAATTAAATAAATAAGAATAACGAAAGAAACATAATAATTATTAATAACAATATAATGGTGAACAATAATAAGGAATATAAAATTAGCACAACTTATAATAATTCATGAACTAATTTTTAAAATAAATAATTATAAAAAAATTATAATGATCATAATATAAAACAATTAAATTAATAAGAACTAAGGTTCTTTCTTTATTTGTGCGGTTCATCGTCCTTTTTCCAATCTCTTAACTGCCGTATGCAGTGTAATAAAATATTCAGGTCTATGGCTATTGTCTTGCTCCATGTCAAATTATCAATATCGTGCACACAATGATATATATATATATATATCCATATATCGCAAAAAGTATATATCTTAAAGCTTCATAATCATATCAAATAGTCACTTGATCCTCTCCTATCATTTATATATATATATGATCCTCTCCTAACATATATATATATATATATATATAGAATCAAAGTTATCAGTTAGTAGTTCATTTGATCATAATTATATATATATATATATATATATATATATATATAATTATGATCAAATGAACTACTAACTGATAACTTTGATTCTATATATATATATATATATATATGTTAGGAGAGGATCATATATATATATAAATGATAGGAGAGGATCAAGTGACTATTTGATATGATTATGAAGCTTTAAGATATATACTTTTTGCGATATATGGATATATATATATATATATCATTGTGTGCACGATATTGATAATTTGACATGGAGCAAGACAATAGCCATAGACCTGAATATTTTATTACACTGCATACGGCAGTTAAGAGATTGGAAAAAGGACGATGAACCGCACAAATAAAGAAAGAACCTTAGTTCTTATTAATTTAATTGTTTTATATTATGATCATTATAATTTTTTTATAATTATTTATTTTAAAAATTAGTTCATGAATTATTATAAGTTGTGCTAATTTTATATTCCTTATTATTGTTCACCATTATATTGTTATTAATAATTATTATGTTTCTTTCGTTATTCTTATTTATTTAATTATTTAAATTTTTTATAATTATAAATTTTGTACTTACTATTATTCTTATTATTATTTAATTATTTAGTTATTGATTATATTAAATAATTTGATTATATTCCTCATTAATTTAAATTTTGCGCTTCATAATAATAAGGAAAAATTATATACTTAATTTTGTTAATTCCTTATAATCAGTTTTAATTTATAATTTTTTAAAGGATTATTATTATTTTTTAATTTTTTATTCGTTATCATTATTATAACTTATATTATAATTATTTATCATAATGTCATGTTTCTTTAATTATTCTTATTATTAATAAATTATTAATTAATTAATTATATTAAATTATATCATTATATTCCTTATTATTTTTAATTTATTTCTTAATAAGAATAAGGATAAAAATTTTTTTTTTGTCATCATCCAAATAAAAAGAATTAAACACACAAACAAAAATTATTTGTCCTTTAGAATAAAGAGAAAAAATAATGATCGTCGTTAATGTTCGACATGTATTGTTTAAAGTGGTTAATTCTATAACACTAGCTTCGGCTTAAGCTAAAAGAATGACGCCTATGGTGGGTCCCACAGGCGTCTCTCCAAATTTAAACAAAAACGGCACAGTTTTAACGTTGGATAGAATAAGACATTGTAATCTTAGATGGAGGATCCGGACTCGAATATTTTATTACACTGCACATGACAGTTAAGAGATTAGAAAAAGGACGATGGACAGCACAAATAAAGGAAAGAACCTTAGTTCTAACGATGTAATGGCAGATGTAAGGAAATAGAAAATTCATATTTGAATATTAAATTTAATCGAAGTTAGATTTGAATTTTTAAATTTTAAATAATTATGATAAATACTTAATTTAAGTTAAAATTAATAAGCTAAATCAAATTCAATTAAAATTAAGTTTAAATCAAAATATTAGAGATCATCAAGTGAAGGGGGTTGAGAATTTGGACCTTCCTCCGGAGCCACTTTTTCTCTCGTCGAGCCTGAAGCAAACGAATTCAAATCCTCAGTGCCCTTTTTTCAAGTCTAATCCCATGCCACCTGTTCTCAACCACATGCTTATTTATTTATTGTAAAAGCTTGTACTTGGATTGGTTGACACAAAATCGGAATTAAAAAAAAGGGTGCAAAAGAATTGCTTTCGAAGCGGACAAGAAAGGAAGTGACGTCTAGTAGTAAATAAGATGACAAGCAAGCTCCTACCTCGAAGATCCGCTCTTTTCATATTAGCACCAGGCGTGCGTCTGACCCTCCTTCGACCACCAACTCCTGTTGTGTTCTTCTCGCAATTCACGCTTGCTTTAGTTGTTGCGTGATCCGAGGCTAGCCAATTATTAAAATTAAAGCTAATCATTCTTTATATTTATATATACATAGTAGGCAAGTCTCATTTAGGACAAGTAACACACGTTCATAAATTAGGGCTTGATTTAGGAGAGTGGTAGCGGTTGATAATTTGTTAAAATTAACTTACTGAAATGATAAGTATTTATTTTCAATAAGTACTTATGTATTTGGGATTGTTTTTTAGTAACTGTTGAAACGTGAAAATAGGTGTTTGGCAAGTGCGGTTGTAATTGCTAAAAAATAAAAAATTGACTAAAATGCCCATTAATTTAATAAACTATTAATTGTTGCATAAATAATTAAAAATTTTTATTAGTCACATAAATTTAAAATTATAAATAATAAAATATTAAATTAAAATAAGAAAATATAAATAAAATCAATTTAGCAAATAAATATTTCAAAAAATATATTATTAGTCATATAAATTCAAATTATAAATGTTAAATTATTAAATTAAAATAAGAAAATATAAATAAAATAAACTTAGTAAATAAAATATTTCACCTTACTTAAATACTATTGGCAAAAACTTTCTTCTATTAATTAAGGATAAATGGAAAATACTAAAATATCATGAGGTTATTATTGGAAGGTAAATTTTCCACCACATAAGCAGTTTTCTACCGTAGCCTTCTTTCTGCTTATCTATTTCTGTGGTGACACCGCAGTTTTTCCCAACCCGCAGTTGTCGACCTCAAATTTAAACATGTGACTGCGTTTGAAAATTGCGGTAGTTAAGTACTTATCTCCACCGTACCGCAGATCCAAACGTAACCTAGATACATTATCAATGGTGTAGGAGAGATATACATTAACATCTCAAATAATAATTAAAGTTTCATAATTAAAGGAAGGACTTTAAGACATTTTATATGAAATGTTATTAAATCTCATATAAAAAAGAAAACATTTATAAATTTATAAAAATAATTACTAATTATTTTAGACTTGTAGTTCATTTAAATTTAAAACAGACTTATTAGTAGACTAATTTGGATTTGAGGTTTTATGAATAATATTATAGCTGATGATTAAAAACTCAACCGGTTTGATTGGTTTAATTATAGAAACCTTGAACCGTTTAACATTACAATTCGATTTTAAATTTTTCGATTCAATTTACTTAAAATAACTTTTGTTATTAAAAATTATCAGTTTATTAATTAATAAGTCAATTTTTGTAAATTAATAAATTCTTATAAATTAAAATAAATCACTTAATTTTTAATTTTAAATTATCAATTTATTAATTAATCAGCTAATTTTTGTAAATTAATAAATTCTTATAAATCAAAATAAATTAGGTACATTGAAAACTAAAATATATACAAATCGTATGCTTAATTATTAGGTGCACCTTAGAGAAAGTTACCAATTGCTTCATTGTGATCATAAGGTTACAGATTTAAGTCATGAAAACAACTTCTTTATAAAAGTACAAAGAGAAGGTTGCGCATAATATGACCTTCTCTAGAATATCGCAGAGCGAGGAGCATTGTATATTGGGTACGTTCACTATCCATATGCTTAACTAAATACTTTAAATTTTACATAATAATTATTATTATGGATATCATTAAAACTATTTTTTTGTTTATTTTATCACATGATAATCAAAGATTACAAGATAATATTAAAAAAGACTACTTTGTAAAAGATAATACAATATGGGTGTGCTTGTTTAGTGGATATGAAAAAAGAGAATGAGTATGAAATGAAAGATTAAGTTTAGTAAGAGACTTTGATTATAGAGTTATTATTTTGATTACCCATTTTTTAGTAATACCCTATTCTTCTCCTAATCTAGAGGAATGGGTGTTATTGTTATTTAAATATTTGTGATGATTAATATTTTTTACAAACCAACCACTGTCAATGATAATAGTAATCATTTTCTTCTCTTAACCAACTATCATAATTATAATGACAATATCCATTTTCATTTATGATTATACTGTAATAACGGATTTGGTCATGCCATTAGGTTTTGAATAAAAATGACATTCCCTAATTTATCCACTTTGTGGGATTTGATTTGGATAAAACGAGAACTTGGTTGAATTGGGATTTACTTGGGTCGGATGACATGCAGTTGGATGCAGTAGGGTTCGATAGGACTAACAACATTAAAGTGGTTGAAGTCACATGGAACTGGTTGGCTTCCAAAAGAATATCCTCTTCGAAAAGTACATTAATGAGCTTGAAAATGAAAGCTTCTTGTGGTTGTTGGAGTCAAATTACCAAGTTTATACGCACCATCGATTGTCTTTTTCTAGCCTTTTTTTTAATAGGAAAATAGGAAACACACGTTACGAGATAAATCTGGGCAAATAGATTCCTGACCGATCCTTTAGGAGGTTATGATGATACCCGATAAGTGTAGTAGTAAAATAATTGACACCAATATCAAAGTGTTCTGTCTGGATGGCAAGTCAGTTAGCGCATTTGTTGTTCTCTCGGTAGATATATCGATGAACAACAGACTAATTTCGGTTGAACAGTTTGAGGATACCCGTAACAATAGGGTTTAGCGTCTGGTAGCAGGTGGCCGATGAAGAGAGGAGCTTGTGTACCGCGAGCGAATCCATTTCAAGCTCTATCCTGCGAAAGCCTAAGTTCTATATTAGTGAGAGGCCGGTAAAGGCGCCCCATAATTCAGCGGACAACGCAACACACTATCCGAGGTTCTGAGTGAATCCTCCAAGCCAGTTACCATCACTATCTCGAATGAAGCCCCCTGTTGTGGCCGAGTATTGGGCGCGTTTGCAGGCACCATCTGTATTCAGTTTAACCCAACCCGACTGCGGTTTTTGCCAACCAAGGAGCTGTGCTTGGTGTGGATGGAATCTGGTGTTGACCCGGTTTTGACACTCGGTCGACTTGTGTATTTAATCTGCAAAAGACAAAATAGAAAAAATAGGTGAGGGAGGCGAAATAAAATTATGATCGAGAATAGACTTATTCCTCCAGATCCAAAACAACCAACATGTCGTGCCAAAAAGAATGGCTCACTCCTAACCCAGAACTCGCTGATGCTATTTTTTTTCTAGCTTTCTATTTTACCAATTCAGTCACTCTTTTCAATAGGACTTTATCCTCTATGTCATATATTCTGAATCCTATTCTGTGTTATTTGATTTACACTATTTATTTATCTGTGTCATTTGATCCACACCATTTATTTATGTATAACTACATAAATAAATAGTGTAAATAAAATAACACATGATAGAGCTAAAGTACATGGTATAGACCCAACAATACCTTTTACTGTTCTTCCCTTCTCCTTGTCAGTGCTTTAACTATTTATTTATAAATAAACAACTTTAATTATTTATTTATAAAACGGCATTTCCAACATTCTTACAGGTCCCGCCGCTGTCGTACGATATTCCTAATAAAAAGATAAGAAAAGTGGCGGCCACTGCACCTGTAAAACAAAAATTACAAATATTTTGTATTAAAAAATAAAAAGATAAGAAAAGTGGACAGCCACTGCACCTGTAAAACAAAAATTACAAATATTTTGTATTAAAAAGGTACGATCGACCCCACTGCCCCACTGGCTTTATCGAGCTGCGTACACCTTTATCTTGGGATCAATTCCCCTGATACCGTTAACGAGAACAACCACCCTGCGCCCTTTTTATCTTGCCCTTAAATTCTCTATCCTATTTGTTTTGTCTCTATTTTATCTTATTAAATTTTAATCATTTATTTATATAAAATTCTCATAAATAAATTTTAATTATTTATTTATATAAGACCTACATAAATAAATAACTAAATTTTAATAAGATAAAATAAGGACAAAACAAATAAGACAGAGGATTATGTCCCCCTGGGCTATTTTCGCATCTCAAAGTCTGTGCATTGACTTTGACTTCGGTTTTTTTGTTGTCCGTTCTGGGCCGAATGACATTGGTTTTCTTGGATGTATTCCTGGATTGATTCTGAATCGCACGTGATAACAATAACATTTTGCTTTTTTTGTCCTTTCTGAAAAAGGAATTGTGAGATAAAGAAAGATGCACTTGTTTTTTTCCTAAAAATTTCGGTTGGCTCTTCTATATTTAAAATACATAATTTCTAAAGAAGAAGCTTATGCCTTATCTTCACACGCGTTTCCAAAAAGACGAAACCACCTATGTTTATGCATGCGTAATCATGGTTCAATTCGGACAACACGTGGTTTTTGTTACCATGTCGGCAATATAGTTATTAAATATCCAGATATCGAAGTCAACCGATGGAGTTTAATCATTAACAATCATGCACAAGTCTTTATGATGACATCGTCGAATTGATGTACTTTCCTGTAAACAAGGCTTAAGTTATTTGGTTGAGTGCTAAGTCGGCCCTATAGTTTTAGTAAGGTCAGTGTTGTATTAAAACTTATGGTATCTAATAGGCTTGAACAGCATTATAATAATTCCTCTATTTAGTTTTATTGAATGATAATATATCAAGTTAACTTTTGAGTTTCTGTTATACGATATAATCGATTATTGTATTTTAATGTTATTGGTTTTGATAATTTATTAATAAAATGATTTTATTCGTTTATATAATTTTTATATAGTGTTTTTGATCTTTATCCCTAATACCTTTTCCTTTTTAGTTAGTTATATATTTCTAATATCGTATATATTATTTTAATTTTTATCTCATGTATTTTATTTATTTTTAATTGTAATAATTTGTTGTTACCTTGAAGTATTTTAAGGACATATATAATTGATTACATTTTCTTGTATTTTGGTGCCCGAAATCGGCTTCAAAATTAAAGATCCAACTGAATCAGGTATTTCACATTCTTTTCGTTTTTAATCCTTTCATGTCTGATCCTAGATATGTAATAAGGTTTATTCTATGTATTACACGTGATATCAGAGCGTGTAATTAATTATAATATAATTAATTAAAATATTATTATTAATTAATTAATTAAAATATAATTATTTATTAATTAAAATTACATTATTTATAAATTTATTAAAAATATTTAAAATAGAAATAACATATTAGATCCGAATTTAACCCGTGTTAAGTTCAAGGATTGAAAACGAAAGTTAAAAAGTGAAAAAGAAACCCTAAAATCATAACCAGAAGCAGAACAAAGTTCAATGATAAGGCTCTGACTTGAAAGTACAATAATACTATGACTCCCTTGTGTCAGGTAGATTATGTTGAAATAAGAAGAGGATAAAATTATGAACCGAAAGAAATGGTCTACCTCTTATTGATTTGACACCACTAACTTTAAATAGTCACCCATTACAAAGCTAAACAATAAATGCCG
>JAOSBN010053985.1:0-14353 GCA_027563595.1 Erythroxylum suave | reverse complement strand
TGAAATGAATGAAAAAAAAATTTATACCGTTTCAGATTGGATTAGTCTTAAGGTTTCCAACGCGATCGTTTTTCTCCGTTCTTTGTTTTCGGATGTAGGATCCACTTTGTTAAGTTTTCGATTTGCTTCCGTACAACGCGATCGTTTTTCTCCATTCTTTGTTTTCGGATGTAGGATCCACTTTGTTAAGTTTTCGATTTGCTTCCGTTATCGTTTTGCGTTTCGATTCAAATCTCATCTTCGTTTCGAAAATTTTCGTTTCGTTTTCTGCATTTTCCGGTTGGGGTCCGGTTCCCGGATCGGGTCCCAACAATTTATCTTTGATGTTATAAGCAAGTATCTGCTTAACCCGTAAGTAGTTTTTATTCTTAAGGATTCTCTATGTTCTCTTGGAAATTTTGGTTTGGTTTATTGTTTTGATGGAATGAATCCTACGCCATCCCTTTTATCTAGGTAAACATAGGTCCTACTTCACTTTTGTTTTAATTGGGTCAAAGTCACACCTAGATTGTATGAATCTTCTAAATAACTACTTTATTATCTTACTTATGTTCTTAGGAAATCAAATGTGAGATGATTAGATTACTAGTTGAACCCTCCTTGTAAGAGAAAAACTATTATTGCTCTAATTAGAGCTTCTAGTTTTGGTTATCTCAATAGAAGGCATGAATTCACTGCATAAAGGTCTTTCAATAGATATAAAAACACTAATATATTTGATTGGAGGTAGTGTATTCATTCCAATAATGATTTCTAAGATGCTAACATGTCCCTTGCTCCCTGGGCAATTAAAAGTTGACTTTTTTTTAAATTTCAATTACTAGGCTTAAGATTTGATTAAAAGTTCTCAAGCATCATGAAAGAACAAATAGAGATTGAATTAGCTCTTGAAAATAATATGAGATCTTCTAAAAAGATAATGTTAGTGATCTTTAAAGCCTTGCATTGAGAATGGTTCCTAAACTTCTTATCTTGCTTAATTCCCTTTTTGATGAGGCATATCAAAACCTTCATATTCAAGGTAAAGAGGTAAGAAGACAAAACGTCTCCTTTTCTCAAACCATTAGCCCCTAGAATTTTTTTAAGTAGGCGTTCTATTTATTATAACTCCATAGGAAATTGTATTGATTCATTAAGAAATCCAATTAATCAACTTTATGGGAAGTCAAAAGATTTCAATATGCGTTTGATAAAACTCCAATACAGTGAGTCCAAAGCCTTGTTAAAGTCAATCATAAGAGCAAAGTTCTTGCATGAATTCTTCTATTGTAATTTTTGAGTAGCTTTTGTACTATCAAAATTTTGTCCCCTATTAGCATATTCTTGATTAATTCACTTTGAAAATGATGAACTAGCTTTTAACTTATGAATTTAAACTTCTTAGACAAAAACTTAGAGATAACTTTGTATATGATGTTACAACATGATATAGGCATAAAATCCCTTATAGAACTAGGGTTTTAAACTTAGGGTTAAGAGTAAGGTGTGTTATGTTCAATTACTTAACATTTGCCTTTTTTTAAAATTCCAAGACTGTGTTTTAGAAATTTTCTTTTATTAGTGACCATGTTTTTTGATAGAAGAAGACATGCAATCCATATGGACCTAGAGCTTTATGAGAATAAAGTGGTTCTTTTAACATCTGATTTATTGAAAGGTCAAATAGGCAAGTCAGCATCATGGGAGGAAATTGATTTATTAATGAGAGCTTTTAGCTAGGTTATGGATGAGGATGCATTAGTTTTTGGGCCTAGTGTATTTAAGAATAATAAGAATATTTCCTGATGAATCTCATCCTTGGAATGCAATCGGTCCCACCTTGGTCCTTTAAGGACATAATATTATTCATATTTTTCTTTTAGGTAGCAAGGCTTTGTTGAAATACCCCATGTTCTTATCACCACCTTGCAACTATAACATCTTGGATCTTTACTTGATAATTGAATTATTCATATTTATTGCATTAATGTACTATGATAAAGCATATTTTTCAAGTTCTTTTATATTTTTATCACCTTGGGAGTTGTAAAAAGATGTTTGGGCTTTCTCTAGGTTTTCCTTTTCTATAAGTGAATAAGCTAATTTAGGACTAATATATAGAGAACCTCCATTTTGTTAGGATCATAAGCCTCTATAAGACTTCCATCATAGTCTCTTATAGTTGGCGATAGTACTCTAGTTACTCCTTATAAAGCTTAGATTATACTTATTGTGTTATTTGATTATGGTTTCTAATAGCCAATAAAAAAGATTTGTGTCTTTAAAGTAATTAACTAGTAGTATTGGTTTTTTTAGGGAAATTAAACTCACTAACATTCCATGATCAAATATTTTTATTTGGGAGGAGAGGTAGCTACCTTTTTCTTCCTCTTAGAATCTCTTCTAGTCACCCTTTGAACGCTCAAATTGCTATTTACCTCCCTAATTATTACTTGGGGTGAACTAGGAGTGTTTATATTGGTATTGTAAGGTTTTGATCCTTTAAAAAGATTGAGACATTGCTGCAACTAGTGACTTATTATGATACAAGTATTTCCCTATGATCTCCATCCTTCTTATTTAGTTCAACTTAAACATATTTTGGTGTCTTTACTTGTTCTAGCAATGGTTCTAGCTGAGCATTCTTAGGGTTCCCATTAACCCTATATGGCACATCTTTATTTGTTCAAAATATATATTCACCAGTTTAGAACTTCTTCCAATAAGCTTCTGTGATTGTTTCTTGGCCTTACCCCTATTTTTTGTGTGTAGGTGATTAAAACTTCATCCTTAATTAGATTATTATTTTGACCAAGCCTTATGAGCTATATTTTATTTGTCAAATTCTAATTAACTTTAACAAGGACATACCTGAGCATAATTCACATGGTTTAAGTTGGAATTAACCTCATTGAAGTATAATGTATTTTTAATATAATTGGATATATGACTCAAAACTCTTGTGATCTAGTATTCTAATGATATATATATAAATGTTTAACCATATAAGGATGTGTTATTGCTTGATTTCTTGAATGTATATACCTGTTTTGTAAGCTTATAGAAAGAGAGGCTTAAATTTGATATGTCAAGGCCCAAAATTTAGAACTTTTTGAGCCAACAATGGAGTGCTAAATTATGCTATTTCAATGCTTTTCTAATGAAATTGAGGTTAGGAGTTAACAACAAAAAGGGTTATATGTTATTTAGAAAATATCTAAAAAAGATAGCCTCCTGCTTTATCATTCCATCTTTTAAAATATTGACGTCTGGAGTAACTGTTCTGCTAGCTTTAAATGAGGGAAATAGTGTTTAAGCTTAAGTGATAGTGAGCTATCACCAACAGATTGACTCTAGGTTTTCCTAGAGGGAGTAGGAGCTTAAATAGGAGAGGCTTCTTTTAATTATCACATGGTATTAGAGTTATTATTTGATTAAACAATCATCTACTTGACCTTAGCCACTATCATATATGGCTAACTATTTTTACTTAATTTTCTTTGCATATTTGCAACTACTTTCATTTGTGATAAGTCATTTTTGTTTTTTCTTTTTATTTGATTCTACCAGTTTTCATAACTTTAATGAATTCTATTCTTATTTGTTTTATAGAACTGTTCCTAAAAACTATTAGATCTACTCTTATTTTATATCATGTGTCCCCTGCCATTATCCCTATGTCTAATATTGGTTTCTGCCTTACGATCAATCAGTTAGTTGTAATCAAGTGAAATAATTATTTAAGGACATTATTTATCTTATACATATTGAAATGTATATGATAAAATCCATAGGGTAAATGTACATTACAAATGAAATAATGATAAGAACATAATTATAAGATTCATATCACATTTACTTATTATTGATAGTCATTATTTTATTAAGATTGGACATTAATAGAATGTAAGAATACTAAAAAGCATTATGACTTTCCTTATAAAAGAGGTAGTTGATTTAATATACTAAAGTATAGAGATGCTTATACAAATATATAGGTGTTTATCAGCGAGCAAGTTCTTTAAAGTGAACCAATTCCATTTGGAAAATTACTTGTATATCTATAAAATTTCTTAATATGATTATTGTATAAGTGATCCTTTGATTTGAGATTTTCAATATATCTTATATAGGGATTGCTATGTTTTGATACTATTTATGATAAGGTAGCTCAATTGGTATTGATTGGATATAGCATAAACTATATGGAGGTAGTCGAGTGATCAATATAGGATTTATCAACCTAACGACATTAAAGAGAATGTTCCATTATTCTTGATTAGAATAATTCAAAAAATCCTTGGCTAATCAAAACTTTGCATGATGAAAGAATTGAATTATATCAAAAAATTATGCACAAAAAGGTTAGTCAAAATCACTTTTAACATTCCTAAATATTTGAGTGATCGTAATGCATTACATTAATATTATTTTATGGATATAAATTATTTAATTGGAGAGTTAAAAATAAATTAAAGGAGTTTAATTGATCTAATCCTAAATATGAGTTATGGTTATAATTTATATTCATTACTAATATATTTGGGAACCTAATCAGTCATATAGAAAGAATATGTTAAAGAAAAAGGAGTTTTTAATTAAGTTAGACTTGATTGTAAAGTTTGAGAAACTTTATGACTAAATATGAGATATTTAATAATTAAGGACCCAAATGAGATATCAAAAATTATTAGGACGTAATTGGTATTTAATTAGAATTTATTTTAATTTCAATTAAATTTTAGTTAAAATTAAAATTTCATTTTAGATAAATTACTAAAAAGAAAACCCTAGGCTCCAGTGAAGCAAGTGCTTTTTGGCTAACCATCTCTACACCAATTTTAGAGTTCTTTTAACACGTTAGGATGGACACTTTTGTAATAATGGTGGTTCGAACGTTTAAGAAATAGTTTTATTTGTTAATTATGTTATACAAATTAACTGATCTTGGTTTTTAGATAACCAAACAAAAAAGTTTTATATTTAAATTTTTTACGTGTAGAATTATATCACACATCAATTTTCCAATAGTGATATTAGAGTCTTTTAAAAAAATAGTGATATTAGAGTCATCTTTAATTTTATAACTTGAATACATATTTGATTATTGATTATTATTGATGTAAAATTTGAAATTAAATTTAAATCCCTTAATCTAAAATTGAATTAGATTTAAATCCTAAAATTTGAAAATTTTATAAGTTACTAATGGTTTATGTTTACTTGTGACCAAAATTATTCTTATATAAAAGTGGTATTTAGATCCATAATTTTTTATGGCCAAACAATAAGATTTGTAGAAAAACCAACAACATACCTCTTTGTTCTAAAAAAAAAGTCAAAATACAAGCCACATTAGGAAACCCAAAATTTGGAAAGTAATAAAAAATAAGATATAACCAAGATAACCCAGCTTTTGCTATAAAGATACAATAAGGTTGTAAGCTGTTAGCCAAATTAGGAGCTTTTCTCTTGTGAATGCCAGAATCGTTTGTTATTTATTAGAGGAAGAGAAAATTGCCAGATCTAGTTTTTTGAATGGCTTCTTAGTAAGATAGGTTGCCAGTGGTAGTTAGATAGGTCTACGACATAAGGAGTAAGAACAACAACTTGAATTTTAAGGTTTGGTTTGCAAGGGTTTCTAAAAGATGATAAAGTGGGTGTTTTGGGAGGTAGGATAGTATATCCAAGTTCTAAAGTAGGGCCATTTTACTACTAGAATAGAGTATTCTAGTGTGCTTAAGATACTTATTTGGTTTCATAGTTGTTTTAGGTACAAGTTGGAGGAACAAGAACAAAAATGAGCTAAAAACATATCCTTGAAGCCATCCTTTTGAAGTTCAATATTATTTTCCATTATGAAACAAATGAAGTTCCTACAACCTACACAGTCATGTATAGGATCGTGTATCTCTCTAAAAGTGTGTAGGACTATAAATACACAGTTTTAGCCTCTCCTGCAACCTACACAGCTAGCTATAACCCTCGTGTAGTTGGCAGTGTGGCTTATTAGGATTGTGTATGTTTACAATTTTAGGAAAAAATGACACACATAGTTAGCTTATGCCTATGTATCTAACTATGTATCTCCAAGAACCCTAATTTTTATGATAAAAGGAAATTTAAAAGGCCAAACAAGGAGAGAAGAGTTTTAGAAACATGACAGGGGGCAAAGTTCTTGCCTTTTTGAGAACTATGAGGAACTAAAGATTTTCCTTCCTATTTGAAGCGGATATTAAGATTGAAGAACAAGTATAGGCATCTCTTAATATTATAGTGTTATTCTCTCTCTTATGTAATTGATTGTTTGTTTAATATTTTGGATCTTTATGTACGAATGATTTAAGCACCTCCAATTGATTATTTATGTATTAATCCATTGTCAGAACCTAGAGTACAATAAGTAATCATTGTAACTCTAATTCATTTATGGTAAACTAATGGTTGTGCATCATTAGGGATAATATAACATAAGTTAAATAACTAAAATTATGTGGTTGTTGTCTAGATTAATCTATATTCCTAGTACATAATGCAGTTGTTACACTAATTCTAGAGAGCTTATTATAGGTTGTTTGATATCTAAACCTAATTAAAGAACTTTTTTTTTATTAGATATGATCTAAGGGAAATTTATGGTTAACATAGCTTATTGCTAACTAAGAGTTAATAGTTTTAAAGATAGGTATGAGAATAACATGATGATTAATTTTGCTCACTAATGAGATGGCTAAGAATGAACTAAGAAATGGATTTGGAATTCATTTGTCAAATTCATGACTTTGGTGTTATTTAATTTGATTTACTTACATTAGTTCAATTTTGCTTTATTTTCTTAATCAAATTTAACCAAAAACCCCCAAATCCTAAACACCTATTCACTCTTTAGAAAAGTTAAACAGACAATCTCTACAGATATGATCCCTACTCATCACTACTATAAATTTAGTTAAGTAAAGTTAGGTTTTATTTTCAGTTGTGTATGATGCGTGTCAAGAATTTTGGCATCGTTTCCATGGAGTGAAGTGATTTAGTTTTAGCTTTTATATTTATTTCTTGATCTTTTCATATTTGTTTGTGTTTATCTATTGTAGTAACTAGATATCCTTATTAAGAACCTATACAATTTGATCCAGAGATTGAAAGGAGACTACAAAGGTTACGAAGGGAAACCATAACAACTCTAGAAATAAAACAAGGACTTAAATTTGAAGAAGCCATGACCAATCTAAGAACTATAAGAGAGTTGGTTGCACTGGACTTGGCTCAAAGACCTTTATTCATCACTATTCCTAATTTTTTTGATAATATCTCTTCTAAGTTTAACTATAGTTTAATCAATCTTTTACTAACTTTCTTGGACTTGTAATTGGGAATGTGGATAAACATCTCAAGAAGCTTGATCTTCAATAACTAATAAAAATGAAAAAATATATATACTAGGATTAAGTTTGTCTCTTAGACGAATAGTAATAGACATCCCAAAACTACCAAAAGCATCCTTATAAATCTTCATTTGTAAGTTTGAGAGATCTTGCACCATCTCATAGGCAACAATAGTTGTATAGTTAATAACATTCCCTTATTAACTTTATCTTTCCTTTTAAACTTGGTCTAAAATAACGACTATGATTCAAAAATATCTCAGCTTCGAACAACGGATTGTAAAGTTTCATCTCACATCTCTTAGTGATAACTATAAGATAATGTTTGTATAAAAAAGACCTATTTTTCATATTGTCCTTAATTGCTTCTTTCATCCTCTCTGTGGCATCGTAAAAATAACCCATTGTTGCTTTCTCATCACTTCAAGCAAATGAATTACCCTCACTAAAAACTCATAAACTAAAATAAAAAATTGATATTGAGACCAAAATTCATTATCATCAAGTATAATTATAGAAACTTCCACTTCATCCTTAGATCTATCATGTTGAGATACAACTCACTTATCACTTATAAATGTTTGCCTCTACTCCTTCTTAATCAAAATAAAACATTGAAATAATAAGAAATTAATTATAAATCTTGTAATAGTAATACGACAAAAATTCTTACCATTCGTAAAATCCTTTCTCATTAAATTCAAGACCTATGCATAATTTTAAATAAACTTGGTAACCTTTTTTCCTTTTTTCATAGTCTCATTAATAATAGGAAAGTATCTTGCATCTCTTATATTTTCCAACATCAGGCTAATGTAAAGTATAGAATAAGGAGTCCAACAAAAAGAATTATAACTACTTTGCAATTTTCTTCTAGCTTCTTTACGAGCATAATCATTTTCAATAATAAACTAAACAATATTTTCTAACCTAACTTCATTTACAACTTTATCAAATTTCTAAATGAGTATCAAAATTCCTAATAGAGTCAAATGTATCAATAGACTTTAAAAACATTGTCCCTTTTGCAGAATAAACCAAAAAAATTAGTAACAGGTTCCTTTCTTCTATTTGTGCAACTGCCACACGTGATTAAATACCCAAAAGTAGCCCAAGTCATTCTTCTTTCATCTAAATAATTTTTGGTTTCATAAATAGAACTACTTAGAAGTTTACCTTTGCAATCATCAATTAAAGGACCTTTATATCTTTGACCATAAAAAGGTAATAGTACCTACCATATGCTAATAATAATAAGATTGGACAATATTGAATGCTATACTTAAATCGCACCACCATTAGCTGTTGTTATGTGAACATTATAAGCCACTTATCTAGATTATAAGGCACTAGAAATTAAAGAATAAGCTCTAGGAGTTGTTTATGGTGTAAAAAAAATTAGAAAAAAATTAGATGCTTGTCTTCTTTTTTTCTTAACATCAGGCTTCTTATTTGGTAGGAATACTACCACTTTCAACATCATCACTATCATCCTAAACACCATCAAAAGAACTTCCACTAAAAATTTAATAATTCAATCTTTGCCTTCTATCTTTCTCACACTAATACTCTGCACTTTGTTACAAGACTCCATATCACCTTTAACCTCAGTTAAGGCTTCTTTAATATGGCTATTCCTCCACCTTTCAAGTGCTTGTTACAATAGAAACAAATGTTATAGTTCTTCACTCTAGGAACTAATCAAGAGTGAGCCTAAACTAAATCATTGAATCTTGTTAAAGTGGATGAATTATCAAAAGTACTTGAACTTCCTTCCTTTTATCTGTAAATAAATAAATAAAGTCATCAATCAAAATTAACTTAATTTAGCCACTTGTATATGAGATTGATGTGGTGACTCCATGAATCTACTAATTAAACCAACTCATTAAGAGATGTCGGGCCTTGTATAAGAGAGATATCGTAAACTTCCCATGATTTACTTGAAATAGGTTGGATCAACCAATGGTCCTTCTCCTTCCTTTGTCAACTTTGTACCAACTTCTATAGGATCAATAAAAGTCAAGAAATACTTATTGTTTCCATTTGACATAATACTCATTGGGTCACACACATTAGAGTGGATAAGTTCAAGGCGTGGAGTTGTTGATTGTTATTGTCCAGCTGCAAAAGGCATTCTATGATGCTTCCTGACCACTGATGTAAAACAACAAGAGGTTGTTGTGAAAGAATAAAGATAATAGCAGAGAGCAAATGGAGAGACTTTTATTTCACCTCTTAAAAATTGCAGCATGTGTACAAGGATTTATAGAATTAAAATTGAACAGAGTCACTAACTTCTTGAAACTAAAAATAGGAAACCTAAATAACTTCCCACCATAATAGCAGGCTAAAAATCCAAACAACCTTGGCTGCTTTAATAAGCTAGAGAATTAGGATTACATTAACATTATTTCCCTTAATCCTAATTCGACAGTCTACATAAACCAAGCATACTTCTCATCTTCACAAAAATGTCAAACTTCATCAATTTAGTCAAGATATTAACTACCTGATTCTCAGTCTTAGGAAGTTAATCACATTTCCTATTTTTTGTTTCAAAAAGTTTGTGACTCTGTTCAATTTTAATTCTATAAATCCTTATATGCATGCTGCAAATTTTAAGGGGTAAAATAAAAGTCTCTCCACTTGCTCTCTACTATTATCTTTATTCTTTCACAGTAACCTCTTGTTATTTTACAGTTGCTTGTTAAAGAGACTTGTTTAAATAATTAATTAGGGTGATCAATTATTTATTGGAATTCTACATATATCATCATCATCATCATCATCATCATCATCATAATCATCACCATCAACATCTTTAATCCTTAAAAGTCGATCTTTTAATCTTCAAATATCATAAAAAAAAGTACGTACTCATCATATAAGAGTTCAGACAATTATATGGATCTAATATGATTATTTGAATATTGCAATTTTAAGGTTTGTTTGGTTTCACTTCTGTTTTTCTATAGTGGCTTTTACTTTTTGTTTTCTTTTTTGGTTTCTATTTTTAATTTAAAAACAAAGATTTGTTTGGTTAAGATTTCTAATATAAAATTAAAAACAAAAACTTGTTTGCTTGAGATTTGTACAAAAAACTAAAAACAAAACATGGAAATTGTCTCAAATTGGATTTTGAATCATATTGATTTACTTTTTTTAATTCAATTTGTATAGAATTTACTCCTGGAAATTTGTATAGAATTTAAGTTTAGCCAAGTCATCAACTCATATAAGAAGTGCATATAACTTTTGTATTATAATGAGTTTAAAAATTATAAAATAATCATTTAATTCCAATTAAACAAAACAAATTTTTGAGAAACATCTCTAACTAGTTTCATCATCATCATTATCAACACCCAGATGAAGTTCCGTTGAATCACGGGGTCTAAGGACCTCTAACTAGTTTTTAACTGTAAAATAAAGATTTAATTCATTGCAAATTTAAAACTGAGAATAGCAATTCACTTCTTTTTTTTAGCACCACCACCGACTCTACAAGGGAAATGATCAAAGGAGAATGTGAGAAATTTGTACAAATAAGCTAGGTAGATGATTCTTAAAAATTGGGATTCAAATGCTTGATTAATTGAGTAATCCATGGAGAATCCTAACTTATCATACAAGAGATCCAAAATGTATTTTCTCATCTCATCATACCCACTCAGAATCTAAACATTACAATTAGTATATCAAAATATAGGAGCTTGAAATCTCAATCAACTTAGTCCTTTACAATTAGGTAGGCATGGAGGCAATTTGTAGCGCCCCCTTACCGCAGGGTACACACCGGGATGCCCAGGGATCATTCCTGTACATATCCTACGATAAGGGTGAGCTACGGTCGATCACTACATTCACTTCACATAGTATCATATCATTTCTCACTGATAAAGCATCATAAGAAAATAACAATATTTTAAAACCAACCTTTTCCTCATTTCATTTCACAAAACCGAAAGTCTACATTGTATCTTTCAACGCTTACTATATGTACATTGTCAAAACCTAGTACAAAAGTCATGAAAGAGGAAAATATACAAAGTCTATCTAATTTGTCTAAAAATCCCAGCTGATCGAAGTTTGAGCCATGAATTCTATTACACAAAATCACAATCTACACGGCTGGTACAGCCTCACAGTAGTTAGAGTCGTCTCCGATCTTGAAAAGACGATGTTGTAATTTTGGTGAGTTTTGCAAACTCGACGAGGTAACCATCATTGATGGTTCACTAAATTCATACAACACATCATTTCACATAACGCATATTTCACAAAATTGTATTTTACATCAGTATCATATTTTCACTTTTAAGTAAAGGCAAATTTTCGCTTTTTAATCAATCAAACATCTTAATAAAAAGCATATGGAATGCACATGTGACTCTTTTCTATTTATTAGGTTGTTGTGACTAAGTGCCTAAACTATCCCATATTCATTGCGGATACCGGGCTTATTTATACTGTCTCTTATCCGTTGGGGATACAGGGCTCATTTTACATAGTGAGCCTTTGGCTCTTAATCACATTCAGAGCTTTGAGCTCATTTTTTATGGGTACTCAGGTCACAACTCTTGTTATTCGATCATGCATTCATGTATGTAATACATCTCATAATTACTCAATCAATTCAAGAAACAATTAGTTCTTCTCGTTCACATACAATTAGCACTTCAATATCTATTCCATATTTCATAGTCATCGGACCTTCTATCCGGAACCAACAATCAAGCCGCATTCATTCAATCATTTCAAACAGAAATTAAGCAAACAAGTAATTAAATGAGACCGTCTAGGTTACTCACAAATTGCTCCTGAAGCTAATGCCTGGAAGTTCCGACAACGTCTGGAGGTTGATGTTCTAGTTGCTCCTCTATATTTAACACCATACACATATATCACAATTTGCAAAATTATGAGTGTTTAATAATGCACATGTATGAAATGAATTATGTACAATGCATGTTCATGACAATCCCGGGTATCTTCCCACCAATTTTATCACAAAATCATTCTCATATCAAATCTCATCTAAGTATAATTTCTACTTAGGTTTATGCCTCATGAACAACATTAAATTCACAATTCATTTCTCATTGAATCATTTCATATTTTTTTCAAAAACATACTTTTGGGTCTACTGTTCATGTTCAATCAGAAGGTTTAAATGATGTAATTTGATCATAATCTCTTCTAGAAAAGTGTTCCTCTATGTCTTATCTTTCCATTGACACCAAAATCACTCAATTTGGTTCAGTAATTTGGAAGATATGCCACAAACATTTTCAGGCTATTCATATTCAAAAACAGTATGGTATATGCTAATTCCATCCAGAAATTAAATATCTTAGAGACTGAATCACAATTTGACTTCTTCATATGATTTGTATCCTTATTTCTCTAGTTTACTCGAAATTAAAAATCATCTCATTTGGAATCCTACAGATCAAGATATCATCAAAATACTGGAACATGCTCAGTAAAATATCCAATTCATGCTCTTCCAACCGATACCCTTACTTTGATTCGATCAATCTTTTTCGAGTCAAAACCAAAAGCTATAAATTTTTATGGAGAGATAGAGGAATGTGTTATGAATCCAATGCTTCAAAAAAATCAGGTTATTTAGAGGTCGGAAGACAAAGTTATGGTTAAAAGAGTGGAGTATGCTCAGATTGGGGTGAAATCGGTGGGTCGCGTGTGATTGCGCCGATCGCGACTTAGGCGAAAAATGTGCAGAGTCGCGATCGCGACTTCTCCCTTCCTCCATTTCCCCTTCCGACCTGAATTGATAAAATGGACATAACTTTTACTAAAAATGTCAGATTAAGGTCATTCAAGGATCGTTTCGAAGAGGACTTCTAGACGTACAACTTCGGTTTAGATTTAGAAAACAAAATTTGCATCTATAAGGGTCAAATTTTCAAAACAATGTAACTGTCCCGAATGTCCATCCCATGCAGCATCACAAACTTCTAATGGTCATATCTCTCTACTCCAATGACCAAAAATTCCATACTTTATATCAATGGAAAGCTTAAAGAAAGATCTATAATTCCATGAAGACAACTTTGTCAAAAACTCTCTATACCAGTACAGAAAACTCATGGAAGTTTCAGATCAATTTTTTTTAACTCTTTACTTACAACAATCAATTCCTCATGCTTAATCTATCATTTCTAGTTCAATGCTCATCATTTATCCATTATTCTAACTCCATTTCAACTTAATATCATCCATAAACAATTTATAGCCCATGATTAATCATAAACACTAATAACAGAACATACACATATATATGCATTCATTATCCATTTTCTGCACATATTCAACTTTATTTCCACTTTCATTTCACTTCTAACTATCACCTTGATCCTTCACATTTCAAGACAGCACATTAATCCCTTTCTTTAGCTTTAGACTCATTTTACATCATCACAAAAACACCCAAAGAGATCCACACTTATTCGTCAAGAAAACAGAACAAAAACCCAATATGTATCCGGTTTTTTCTGCACTTTTTCCTACACCCAGTACTGAACTTCAAGTCGAAATTGGAAACTCTTAATGATAGAATTTGAATTCAATGTCTACATGAAAAATGTAGCCATATATCTCTAATTTAATCCAATTCAAATACCATCTCATTTGGATACCTACAGAACAAGTTATGGCTAAATTACAGTAGCATATCTAGTGGAATTGTTACAGCTAACATATTCCAGCCACTTTAAACACCATCATCTTTTACCTCTAAACTTTCATCCTAGTTCTTCTCTTTTCAAGACACTATACTTGCCTTCTCTTTAACTTCCATACCTAATCTAATCCATTCCTAAAACAACCTATGATCCACGTTTTTATCTATCAAAAACAGAACATAACAATATCCATTCATCATTTAATTTTTCTGCACTTCTTTCTACATTCATTAAGGATTCATTCAAACTCTAAAACATCTCTAAATCAATTTATGAATC
>JAOSBN010053974.1:0-14353 GCA_027563595.1 Erythroxylum suave | reverse complement strand
TTTTGTCTTCTCTAGCTTTTGAGATTATTCCGGATCTTTTTGCTTACTTGCTTATTTGTTTAATTGGTGTTGTCTTGGTTTTTTAGATTGTGTATGGATAGATTGGGATTTAAATTTTGCTTTTGATTCTGTTTTCCCATTCTGCTTACCATGTCCTAATAATTCATTGTTTGGCTGGGTTTTCGTTTTCGTAGCATAGTTACGGGTTGTTCCTAACTATTTAGATTTCGTTTATCGATATATTTATCACTTAAATGTATCGTAACAATGGGACCCGAAATTCCATAATAGACCACCAGACAACCATCTGCAATTTCTGAGCTGCTTTGCTTGACAGTGGTTTATCTAAAATTTCAAGGGAAATTTCGTTTTCGTAGGGTAGTTACGGGTTCTCTTCGGTGATGTTGTTCCTAATTTTTACAGAGCTATCTTATTCTTTGCTGCTACTATTCTTGCTATTGGTCTCACTGTTGCTATGGCTACTCCGTTTAGAGAGCTATCTTATTATCGAGTCTTTCTTTAATAGTATCGTAAAGCAGTCATGGTTTACAATATGCTTTTTAACAAATTACTTATGGCCTGGAACGTATTCTTATGTTGCTTCAGGTTAACTTAATTTTCCACCTTGTTGCCTTTGTCTGGTAATATGGTTACTTATCCATTTGTAAAGACTAACTTCAGAACTGGTTGGCAGGGGGTTGATCATTTTAAGAAAATTCAGTATGCTGATGGGATCACATATGGGGAACTGTTCTTGGAAAATGAGTAATAAACCCTTGTTTATTATTATGTGCTTTAATACTTTAGATTATTGCTCTTTCCATTTTCACTCTATTTGAGTCACAATTTTCATGTGAATCTGGCACACATTATTTTGAGTTGCATCGCTCTTATTACCTTTTCCTTTTCATGTTTAATAATTATTAAACTACATGTAAAATATTGTCTAAGACATGTGCATATTTCGTACACAATTCAATAATTATATCGCATTTCTACTTCAGGAAGGAAATGAGCACATATTATCTAGAGCGTGCTAGAGTTGATCATGTTCAGAAGCAATTTGACCTTTTTGAGGAAGAGGCTCATTCCTTACTTGCTTTAGGCCTTCCAATTCCAGTATATGTTCAACGGTTTATACTTTATTTGTGTCTAGAATATCTTATTAATGTTCCAACTTTACTTAAAGATAATGTTTTCAACATGCTAGGTATGATCAACTTTTAAAGACATCACATGCTTTCAATGTCCTGGATTCTAGAGGTTTTGTTAGGGTAACAGAACGGGCTCGATATTTTGGTCGTATGCGCAGGTGAGATTACTTCATCTTGCTACTATATTGATTGTGTGTTGTTGATTTTCATTCAACCAAAATTTATCCACTTACACCAATGTAAAATACTGTCACACGTACTTTCCAACTAAAATGACATCATTAAATAAGAAAGTAACACCTTTTGACTACTTATTTCTTTGTGATTTATCAGTTTAGTTCGTTAATGTGCTCAACTTTAGCTAAGGACTAGGGAGGTACTTGGACATCCACTGGGTGTTGTTTCTGGACCTATTCATTCTGTGGCTCCTAAAGAGGCACTAGAGGCAGCAGTGAAGAAGGTGACTATATTTTTTTTTCCTCTACTTTCCTCTTTCCTCTTCTGCTTAGGAAGTATAATTTTGTTGATCAATTGGATTTCCTTTTCGATCTAGTGTCTAAAATTTTTCAAGTCTGCAGTTTCTACATTAAGCCTTCCAAGATTATGTTAGTTTATTCTTGCTGACTTAGGGTATAAAGTTTCTGGTTTCATGCTATGCATAACTTGGTAAACTGATATGATTTTGTGATATGTATAGGAGGCTATTAACACTAAGGTTACAAAACTTACTCCCCAATCACTAAGGTTTCATGCCCTCCATAACTCGGTTGTTAATTTATCACGTCCCTATAAAAATACCACACAATACATCGTTTTCAGACCATAATCAAACATATTCTGTTACTCCTCAAGTCGATGGAGGGTTTTGCTCTTATTGATTCTCTTTGCTCACGCAAGAATGAAATTTGAAAAGCTGTCTTCTTGGTTCACTAGGTGAGAATATTTGGTTGCATTAGTTATAAACAATATCTCACGTCACAATTATTGATGAACATGCATTAGGACCTAACATGTTAGCTTTCAATTAATTTGTTACCATATCCTCGTCATGATGAACAAACTTATTTTCAAGGAAAAAATGAGAAGGAAGAAACTACTATCAGCTATGTCGAGAAGGATGAACAGAAACAAATGGATGATTAGCTCTTTGGTTGTAGCCCTTATTTTAGAGATACTATTGGTCCTCCATTTTAAGCTTACTCATTAGTTGTCTACACTCTATGGATTATATTTTAAAAGATTTAACATTCGATATTAGTATTTGTCTTATTTCAACTTTTGGCAATACATTTACATTTTCTCCTACTAGATCTGATCTAGAAGTGCATTGTCAATGCGCTTGTGCAACATATTTAGTAGTTATTGCCTTTTTGGTCCCACAAAAGACAAGTTATGAGTGGGCTATATTCGTTTCACTTCTATAGTGCCAAGCATCGAAGTAAATTATGAGTGATCTTAACAAATGCAAAATTAAGACAATTTTTTTGACGTAAAAAACTGTCTAAAAGTGAATAGATTTTCAACACTTAGATGTGTAAATAAATTTTTAACGCTTAGATTTTCGACACTTAGATGCATAAAAAATAGATTTTCGATGCTTAGATTTTCGACGCTTAGATTTTCGACACTTAGATGCGTAAAAAATTTATATTTTTTCGACGCTTAGATATGTAAAAATTTTATGTTTTTTCGACGCATCTATGTGTCTAAGAAAACCGTTGAAAATAATTTTTTTGACTCCAGTTTTTTTGACGCTTTATAAAGCGTCTAAAATTATTTTTAAAACGCAAAAAAGCGTCTAAAAGTTTCATCTTTTATGTCTAAAATTTCATATTTTGTTGTAGTGTATGTAAATATTAATATAGTATTATATTTACTATTGCTTTTTATAATAATTTTAATCATACTCAATATTAATATAATTACATATTAACAAATTCATTGTACATATTAACATAATTGATAGACAATTATTATATTAATATTATAATATATAACATTATATAGGATTATGGTGTAATTAATAAATATTAACACCATTTATTAATAGATATATTAAAATATATTTAAAGGGATCTTTATATGCAAAGAGATTTTATTATATGATATACAACGTACTAAACATTATTGCAATCATAATGTTATAGTTTGGCATAGTTATTAAATTGTATATGGGGACATTTGTAATATTATATTTTTATAGTAACTAATTAATATATAGTTATAATAAATATATGTGATATATAAAAATAAGGTAATTATAATATATATTTGGCTAAATTGTACTAACATGTATTAATAGTTTATGTTTGGGTACTATACTATAAATAATATAATATGATAATGGATATATATATATAATAACTATTTATTTTATTAGATATGTTTAATAATAGATAATTGGTATCATAAGTATAGTTAAATTTTATTATATATATGTCAGTAAATAATAATATTTGATTAATGTTATAAATTTAATTATTTCATTGATATAATAATTAAAGTTATAAATTTATAATATAGAATTAATAAATATCAATTTATTTAGGTTAATAGTATGCATGTTGTAAAATATGTAAATTAATATATGATACTTAATATTTTATATTATGTTATTGTATATACTAATATGCAATTAATATTATTTATTAATATGTATGAGTTATATAGTAATAGTCTATAACATTAAATTAAAATGCCTTATGGTAATATATATACCTAACTATTATACATATTAATAAATAACATGTATATAATAATTTAGATAGGTTTTATAATACTGTTGATGTTATATATATAATTTGACGTACATACGATAATATGTATGGTATTATTAGTATATTATATTATGGTTGTATTAATGAGCTATATATATAATAACATCATTATTAATATAATATACTACAAGATTAATATAATATCAATATATGCCTTAATTTAAATTATATGGTTAAAACATATACTATGTGTGTATAATTATTATACTTATATAGGGATAATAAGTATATAAACTTATGTATATAATAATTAGGGTTTATTATAAATATATAACAAACCATTAATATGTGTATTGTTTGGTACCTTATGTATTAATAATATCTAAACAATTTTTAGTGATAAAAATCATAATGTAACATTAAGTGATAGCCAAATATTTGATGAAAAGATATATGTAATGTATATATAATATATTATTATATTATAATAATTACTATAATATATACAATATTGTATTATTCCAATATATTGTCATTGGAGGGGTCCACCACGATCATGACAGAACCAAATAATCTCAGCCACGATCATTCCTATATTATAATTCCAATCATATGCAATTCATAATAGTTAATATATTAGTATTAGTTTATATATAAATATTAATTAATATAATTATATATATTAATAATGTGTAAATTTAACCACACTGGATTATATTTAAGTTTTTATATATGGTTATATACTAAATATAATACACAATTTATATTATGTATATATATTTGTAATATTATACCTAAACCCCAATACATATAAATGAACTTATATATTACCATTAATAATTATTATGATATCCTTATTATTATATTATGTAAATTATAATATAGTGTGATTTATAAATTAATTATAATATAGTTTGTTTTATAAATTAATTATAATATATATAGTTAATGAGATCTTAATGTACTATATTTTATATAGTTATTACATAATATTAATTATAATATCTAGTTATATTATATTATTATTATATGTGTTAAAAACTGTATATTATAATCAATGGTTATATACCATGGTAATATATATAGTATATAAAATTATAACTTAATGATTAATTACATTAATAGTTTTATACTAGTTTGTTATAACAGGTAATATATATAATTATGATATTATATTTACAATATCAAGGTTATATTGATGTAATGTCAACATTTTATATACTATAATACCTAAAAGTATGGAGTAATTATATTATATGCATAATTATATTTTTAATATCTAACTATACTTATTATATATTAGGTTATAAATATTAGTTAGGATTAATTGTATTAAATATTATTAATTTAATACAATTAATAAATGTAAAATGACAATATTTTATAGTAATTGATATTATAATAATAGTAAATATATTTAGTCATTACAAGGATATAATTAATTATTGCCATATGCAGATTATTATTTAAAAGTTTAATAATTAATTACGAGTTATACAACTATTTTAAGATGATATGAATGTAAGTTATAATTGTGTGTAATCTGTTAAATATATTTAATGTTATAATTTTAATATAAATTTACTTTAATAATAAACGATTTATTATAAATGTTACAATTGTATATATAATATGTTATATTAAGTATATTTACACTATAATATTATTAAAATAAAGTATATAATATAAAACATCATATTTTATGTATAATTATAATTATACAATATTATATATACTATAATATATAATATTTTGTATCATTATAATATTATTCAAAATATCATGATTAGTGGTATACTATGGTCTATTAGACAGACTACATATTACATAAAACTAACCAATTGTAATATGTATATTTTTTATAATATTATATGTAACTAATTGTAAATATATATAATTACTATAATTTGTGAATTCATAACATTAATTAATATCAGTTATTACATTATATTTAATTATAATAAGAGCTATTGATCATATTTAGTAAATATAAGATTATCCACATGTATTTATTAACCTAATTATTACAATAGTTATATTAATTAGTATAAATTTTTATATTATCAGTTCAATTATTATAATGATTTTACAATGATATTAAAGTTTATTAATATTAGTTTATGTTAACAAGTTATATTAACGTAGTTTATATTTAACTATGTTATGATATAAAGTCATATAATATCATAATTTATAGCTTAAATGGCTGGAGTACATTTATAATAGTAAACTACAACCATTTTATTGGGTTTTAATATATTATTATACAAGGAATATTATATAACTCGAGAAAAGTTTATAATATATTAGATTTAAATTATATGTTATATTAGCATTATAGTACTACCGGTAAATTCATGATTTATTATATGGTAGTACTAATTATATAACTATTAATTATGTAATATATGTATTTGACCACCAATTAATTCACCTATAGTTAACCATATTTTTAAACTTGTGTGCATATATTAAAGAGTTATATATATTATAATATGTTATAATGAATATATATAATAAACTAAGTATATATATATATATATATAGTTTATAATATGATAATTGTGTTACTATAATTTATAAAGTATTATATATTATATATTATTAAACTAAACCATATAGGCACACTAACATTAATATATAGTTATACTCAGTTTATAACTATATATTAATGTTACATATATAGTATTAACAATTGATTTATATGCCATAAAACATTCAATATAATCCCATTCTCTTTTAAGTAACCAAAAATCTTATGCTCTAAGTATTCACCACTGTGATATAATCTAAGTATCTTAATACTTTTGGCAGTTTATTTCCATAATATATATTATGTCCTGCATATGTTATTAAGGTTTATGCAAATAGGGTATATATAATGTTATAGTATATATATATCCAAATATTTATAGTATATGGTTAAATAATAGCGTTAAAATGTAATTAATAAAACTACATATTTATGTACTAAAACAATATATAACTTATTATATAATAATTGTAATATTAAATTAATATAACTATATCGTTATATAATTAATACATATAATTTACTACTGTTATGTGATTAAACTATATTAAAGGAAAATTTTAATATTAAATAATAATGTCAGTAACATAATCTTTAAATTATACTATTGTGTATTAATTATATTAATTATTGAATGTATAATAATTAATATAATATGTTATAACATTAATTTAATATAAAATAATATTATTATACTTTACATATTATACAAAATTAATAGTATATGTTAGTGTATAATTATATATAATATACGCTTAGTATATTATATAATGATAATATAAATTAATATATTTAATACTATATAAATTTAAATATGAGCACAGATATATTAGCATTGTATAATATACATTATTAACATTAATATAGTATTTATAACTACTATAATTTTTATATCATAATTATTTGTAATACAGTAATACATAAAGTTTATAAAATCATTAATATATTTGTACAATTAACATTTTTAACTTTTATTATGTACTTTATAGCTATATGTAATAAACTATATAACCATAAGAATAGTTTATGGTAATATAATTATAGTTTATTTATCCATATAAACTATAATAAATTAATTGATTACACAACTTATAAAATCAATTTTATGGTAAAATATTGTATAATTAATATTTACGTTAATAAGTATAACAAGTTATACCAGTATTTTATTATAATATTTATATCAATATGTACTAAAATAATATAATTATCACTTGAGGCTATCTAGTACATATATTTTTAGATAATTGGTATTTATAATAAGCATATAATTTAATTAATATTACAACTTTACCAATAAGTAATTATAGTTATTACTTTATATATGGGTAATATATGTTATACAATATACTATATATGTACTTATAGTTATTGTATAACATATAACAATTATATATTAAAGATTTAACTATATAGTTAGACCTAATGTTTAAATCTAATAGTGCATTTACAAATAAATTTATCATAATATAGTTTATAATACTAAATATAATCTATTTAGTATATTATAAGTAATTTGTTATATGTTAAGTGTATAATCATCATTAACATATAATTTGATTGCCATAATTATATTAATTATATAAATATTAGCTTATATAAATATTATCATGTGATTATCAAATTAAGATATTGTATATTATGTAAATCATTGTCAACTAATTTAATATATTTCACATACGTGTCTTAATAATATTATTATAATATTAACAATATACTATATGGTAAAACTACTAATAATTAATATTATATTATCAATATTATATCATATATAGGCCTTAAGTTATATTTGGAGAATTTATAAACTGATATTTTGTAATATTATAATTATAGTTTAACCATATAGGTACATTAATTATTAATCTTTAGATAATAATTTATAATATTATAATTTAATTCTATATAAACTAATACAAGTAATATAAATGATATAAGTTACACTTAATAACATATATATTGTAATACATTAATAACATATGGGTTATTAAGTCATTGTATTCTTGATGTATTACTCTATACCATCATGGTAAATATAATATTATATAATCTAATTTTTATATGTTCATCAGAGAGCATTATATACCGCATTAATTTGTATATATGATAATCCTTAATACATTTAATAATACTATTCCATATAAATTAGTATTGTATATTAGTGTGTAAAATAATGATTTTTATACATTTATGTTATTATAATAATAATTTTTATACAGTTTTGATCTAAATTTAGCATTTTTCTTAAATAACGTAATGGAATAAATGAATTAATTAACTATATAATAATTATATAGTTATAAAATATATATTAAACTATTACATGTTGATAAATATAATTTACACGAAAATAGCAATTAAAGTTTAATATATCAAATAATATGTGTACATATAATTAATTTCTTATTAAACATATATCTTTATAAACAATAATTAATATTTTATATACTTATAATAACATATATATATATAGATAGGGTAATAAGTTCCATTGATAATGTTTTTGTGGTGGACAGGTAAAAGTTGTTAGAGGCTTTGTACTTTCATGTAGTCTTAGCCCCAATATCCTGATTTTGCATCTAATGTAAAAATTATCTACCTTATTATCTTTAACAAATGAAAAACTTGATAAAATCGTGCAAACATCAGACCCAAAAAATACCAAAGCACAGAAGAGCAAAGTGGTATCAGAGCCAATCACGTTAGTAAAACCATGGAGTATAAAAATTTCTCTTTCCTTGGCAAATTTGTCTTTGTAATTTTTTATAGCCTTTATAAATCCAACGGGAAATTCTTCCAAGTTGTGTAAATTAGTTAAATAAATGGTATCTACTAAACCACTCTGAAAGAAAAGATAAGTGGTTAGTGACTTTTTCGTCTTTTTCTTGGTTGTATAAAATTGTATGATTAGTTATAATATTTTGAAATGTTTGAAGAGTAGATTCAGAAGCATTAACTCATATTAGAAAATTGTATGGGTCAGCAAAGGTTTTAATACATTTCTGACTAATCTTTATTTTATCAAAATAAATAAGATTTTTACCGTTTATTGTATTTTAAAAGGATGATAATTAACATCTTGACCTACTTTAAGATTTAAGTTTGTTTTTAGCTATTTGTTTTTGTTTTTCATTTGATAATAGAGTAGAGATATGGAAAGTTCCAGTAGATTCAATTATTTGTATATAGTTCCTTAATGATTGTTTAACTTATGGTTTTTGATCTATTCTCATGCAATTTCTTCTTAAATTACAACCAAATATTCTTGAAAAATGACACCAATTTCCCTATAAATTAAAAAATATTATTGAAGTTTATTAGATAAAGCTGATCATTAACAAAAAGTAAAACATGTTTTATTTCACTGCCAACAGAAAGGATTAATTCTTAGTAAAAAGAAAATTATATTAGCTCAAAAGATATAGAATATTCATGCAACTATCCTAAATGGCCTATGTTCAGATTGGAATCATTAATGGTATGTATCCCCCAATTGATGAACCACCAAAGTATCAAGTAACTTGGGATATAATCAACCAGTTCAATCTCAACTGTATTGTAGGCATTTACCACCAATGTCTAAAAATTATATCCGAATCAGTTTCAATTGGTTTATAGTTCCAATTGTATTTATTTGGCTTTCTCTTTTTTGCTTTTCTCCACTTTGACTAGTTTCTAGTTGGTTTTCATCTTTTTGTTGACTGCTATAGATTTCTTGATAAAGATAAAGATGATCATTTACAAAAAGTAAAACATGTGTTTATTTTACTATCAATAGAAAGGATTAATTCTCAACAAAAAGAAAATTAAATTAGCTCAACAAAATATAAAATATTTAACAAGGAAGTTATTATTTCATAGTGAAAGGTTAAGGCCTAGCTTACATTATATAGATGGGAGAACGAAAAAGACAAATGAAAGAAAGGAACAAAACAGATAAAGGAGATTCCTTTCGTAAGAAAGGAGTCAAAAAAAAGTTAAAGTAAAAAAGGTTATCGGCCATATGTCGGCCAGCTAAGTACTTTAATAGTTACATGATTATAAACGACAACTAGCTTGCGCAAATTATTAAGAGAAAAAATTCCAAGATCACATTATGTAAGATTAGAATGACCTATTAGATTTGCTGAACCAGGAATTAATTTAGATCAATCTATTAAAATTACTAATCTACAAACTATTAAATTTAGAAAATCAAAGTAAAATTTTAAAACATGACCTTATAAAAGCTATTACAAATCAAGATGAAATTATTTATGGATATGAATCAGATCAAGAAATCTACACCAATCAGTAAAAAGATTAAAACCAACCAGAAACTAGTCAAAGTGGAGAAAAGCGAAAAAGAGAAAACCAAAATAAATATAATTGGAACTATTTCTTTTGATTCCTTTCTTACGAAAGGAATCTGCTTTATCTGTTTTGTTCCTTTCTGTCATTTTTTTTTTGTTTTCCCATCTATATAATGTAAGCTAGGCTTCAGCCTTTCTCTATGAAACAATAACTTCCTAGTTTTTTAAGTAGTTTTTTTGAATTTCATTAACTTTATTATTTTTTGGTAATTTTCTATAATTCTGACTATTAATTATAGGTTGTGTAGTAGTAATTATCTCTTTTTACTGAATTCAATATTAGTTTGTTAACAATATAATCTTTCCAAGATAATTTATATGCATCGCCTATTATAGCTTTATTTAGTTCTTTATAATTAATTACCATTCGTCTTTTCCCACATTTTTGTTATCATATGAACATTAGACCCACAAAATACCAAAGCACAAAAGAGCAAAGTGGTATCAGAGCCAATCATTTTAGTAAAACCATGGAGGATATAGAGGAAGAGTTAGAAGATCAAGATTCCGAACAACAATATATTAATATAAATAAAGATATCCAAATTCAATTAAATGAAATTATGAAATTAATGACAGTAGTATATTTTATTCGTATTTCGTTATCTAGTAAGAAATTTAATACAATACCAGTGGTTTTATAAGTAATGAAATATAAAGTCTTTTATTATTTAGTCCTTCGAAAGGGTTTTCTAATTGTATAACTAATGCTAACCTATTAGACCATTCTAACGAATTTGTCTTCTTGGTTATATAAAATTGCATGATTAGTTATAATATTTTGAAATGTTTGAACAGTAGTTCAGAAGCATTAACTAAGATTAGAAAATTGTATGTGATAGTTATGAACGTGAATTTTATCCAGAGTCCAAAAACAACAAAAGTACAATAAATATAGATGAAGAAAATATCCTAGAAACAAACATAAAAAATATAAAAAAGTTTTCATCAAATAAAAGATTTAATTTATTCATTAATTTCATAATTTCGTTTAATTGAATTTGGATATCTTTATTTATATTAATATATTGTTGTTTAGAATCTTGATCTTCTAACTCTTCCTCAATATCCTCCGTGGTTTTACTAAAGTGATAAATTAGGTCCTTTGTAATTGAGCTTAAGGAGTGATTCGGATGTAATTTTTAAACATTAGTGGTAAATGCCTTTAATACAATTGAGATTGAATTGGCCACTTATCTTTATAATTCTTATAATCAAGATTTACAGAATTCATATAATATCTTAATAGAACATCAAAGAATTTTTCATTAATATGACTGAAATAAGTTCTGAATATATATATATATTCTAAACTTATATATATATATATATATATATAAAAGTTTAGAATATATATATAATTATAAGTAGTTAAATTTAAATTATAAATATAATAATTAATAAAACATGATAGTTTAATATTTATAATATGTATATATAACAGATAATTATGCAAATAATGTATAAGTAATATTTATTGTATAATATTAAAGGATAAAGTAATAATTAAATATAGCTTATATAACAATAAATTAATTACGTTTAATATTATATTAATAATAAATAGTATATTATGACAAAATATGAATAGTCATATTATATATCAAATTTTATATTAAATTAATGTATAGTAATATAATTATAGTTTATTTATCCATATAAACTATAATAAATTAATTGATTACATAACTTATAAAATCAAATTTATGGTAATATATTGTATATTAATAGTTATACCAGTATTTTATTATAATATTTATATCAATATGTACTAAAATAATATACGTTATTAATATATTAATAAGTTATAATATTTATACGATTATGATAAACTCATTAACTATTATAGTAAACTCATTAATTAAGTACAAACATTTCTAATAATATCACTTATATGATATAAACCTTATTATGGTATAAATTAATGTCATATGCCATTATAATTCACCAGGCCGTTGTTTTTTAATAAATCTTCTATCTTTGAAAAAAATACATTATTATACTATATTATAATAATGTAGTTTTATAATTTGCTTACAATAACATTAATTTTAGTTATAATTTTACATTTATCATAAATTGTATCTAGTCTAATCTATATAACACTCTCTATATAGTATACATATATAAGAACACTACCAACTGTATACACAAACGTAAATTATTATAATAATATAAATGACTTATATTATTACTAAGTCATATATTATAACATATACATTTACTATAATAGTAATAATGTTTTACGTTTAAATATTATATTATGTGTTTTTAATACAAGCTTGATGATATAATAAGTAGTAGGTTCTTATAATAAAATTATCATATCTCTATTGTTATATAATGATTAGTTAAAAGGTATATTCAATTAATAACTCTCAATTTAGATTGTCATTCCTTATAAATCTACATATAAGCTTCATTATGTACATGTAAATTGATTTATATAATATATATAAATAAATAACATATATATTGATATAATATAATTAAATTAACAATAGCAATATATATATTAATTATAATTGTTAATAATAATATATAATATTAATAAATATATATTTTTGTCTATAGTTATATTATACTAATATATGTCGCAATTAATATACTTATAGTTCTTAGATATCTATAAAATATATATTATCAATTGAATATTAGTTATTTATTATAATGCTTTTAACCCATATATAATAATTAAAAGTACAATCTGTTAATATTTTAATATAATATGTATATTAATTTATAACTAATTGTATAACACTATTAACTATATTTATTGCAATCAATTTTATAATATATTTCAATATCATATTAACATTTTATTATAACTACAATATTTATATAAGTATAATATAACCAATTATATATAACTAAAACATTTAAATAATATTAATATGATATAAGTTATATGGTAAAGGATTGTATAAATATACCTCTGTTTATATAATTATATATATCCAATCACTATTTTATAACTGCCAAAAGTATTAAATAGATATAATAATTAACCTACAAATAAAAATATATATATATACAACATCAATATATTATTACAATTAATAATATATATTAATATTTATATATTCATTGTTACAAAATAAAATAATTATTTTGTAAACTCTATACACATTTATTTAAATATAATTATTTATATAAAATTTTACCATATATTAATTTATATAAATATAATAATTTATAAATTAATATAATTACTAATAAGTATTATAATAATTTACTATATATATTAATTGGTTATATACAATAAATTATGCAAATTATATTAATTAAATATTAGTTAATATTTTTCATGTGAAAAACCATGATTGTTATGTGTTTGGTATCACATTAACTAATATATAAAAATTATTTAATTAATATAAATTAGATAATTTATTGTCTATCATTATTATATATTATATATCATTATGTATTAATTAAATTTTACTATCAATTATTATTATTGATATAACTATTAGTTTGTAATATATTACATAGTTAACCTACGATATATGTATTTATATAAGTTATAACATATTTTAACCTATATACAATATGTTAGATACTAAGTATATTTAAATTAAAATTCATATGAATAAACAA
>JAOSBN010053943.1:0-14355 GCA_027563595.1 Erythroxylum suave | reverse complement strand
GATTAATGTCATTTTCTTCCTGAAAAAAAGTTCATTTAATGATTTATGTTGTCTGCCAATATACTAGTTAATTAGACTAAGGCTACATTTAGATCTGTGGTGCGGTAGTGATAGGTACTTATCTACTGTAGTTTTCAAATGCAGTCACATGTTTGGATCTACAGGTGAACAACAAGACGTTGGAGGAAGGTACGGTGCCACTACAGAAATCGATAAGTAAAAAGAGGGTTGTAGTAGAAAAGTGCTTCTGCGATAGAAATTCTAGTTTCTATTAATAACCTTCTGATAATTATTATTTTCAGTTATACTCTCAACTAATGTAAATTTCATTTGCGTTTACTTTAACTTGAATAATTATACTTTATCAAATAGTTTATTCCAAATTATATTTTCTTTATTTTAATTTAATGTTTTAATTATATAATACTGAAGGTACCTAAATTTATGAAGTATCCTAAGGACATCTTGTTACCAAGGAATTGTAATTTAAATTATTATTTTTCAATAATATAAATAAGCATATATCAAGAAAAAATAACGATGGACATGTTATATATTTTATTATTTATAATTTTAAATTTATATGACTAATAATATGTTTTTTAAATTATTTATGCAAAAATTAATAGTTTATTTAATCAATGGGCTTTAGTTATTTTATCTCTTTTCAGCAACCGCAATCGTATTTTCTAAACACCTATTTTCACATTTCAGCAGTTACTAAAACAGCAATCCCAAATACATAAGTACTTGACACACTCATATTTTTATATATCTTTAAGATTTAATTCAAAGTCATTTACATTCATTTTACATTCATCTATATCTTGTTCATCATGTTTTAGCATTATTCAGGTTTTGTTGATGTAAAATGCATAAATGAAACAAATAGACTCGAATTGCACTGTTTATGGGTTTTCGACAGATATGACCTTTAGTCATTGTGGGATTTTTATCTTGAGATTGATTAGGAAAAAAATTCCGAAATTTCATACTTAAATTCTTGACTCATTATAGATTTTTGGGACCAATTGCAGATTTTTCTGAGCTGGAACTCAGGAGAAAAAAATTTCCCAAACTTTTGTGCCAGCATCTTGATTGCCAGAATGACCTTTCGATGATGTTTCAGTCATAACTTTTGACTCAGATGGTGGAATTCAGTTAATCAAATCTTAGATTGAAGATAATTGAAAGAAAAACCTGCTGATAAAATTTGAACTCCTGAATCATCACCGTTTGATTGTTATGCACAGTCGAAATTGACCCTAGTGTATTGTAAAAAACACAGTTCAAAGCTAATAAAACTTTAGTCGATTTTCAAAGCACTTAGATGACATGTATTCATTACTTAAAGATGACTCAATGTCCACCTCATCAAGCCACGCCACTTGGGATGGCTGCTTAGGCAGATGCGGAAGAGTTTTTGCGAGGGCTGCCAATTGGAGTTGAGAAGGAATTCGTTTCCTAGTGGACCGCTAACATTAGGTCATTAGGTCAGTCACCTCATCATTGGAGGGGGGTACAAAATTTGACTTTTGTCCAGAGGTGGAGGGGGCCGTCTCTTCGAGGTTGTTCCGTAAAACTCCCAGCTGAATTCCTATTTCTAATCTTTCTCTTTAGAGGCAATTTTCTAAGACCATTCGGTGGTAAATTTGTTTTACAAATTATAAGTGGCTAAGGGTTTAATTCAATTGTAAAGGGTATTACCCTTCGAACCTATATTATTTCATGAGGATTTAATCTTAATCGATTCTTGTGTTCGTGATTTTCAATCATGTGTTTGAATTCTGGCACTTTAATGACTGAATTGAACTTGTAAATCTTAAAATTTGGAATTAAGATTATAAGGGATTTTTGGACGCTATTTGATTAATTGATGGTAGTAGTTACCAATGGGCTTTTGGAGTGATATGGGTGCCATATCTCTAGAGGTATCCCTGTCAACTCAAGGATATGCGTGCTCATTGTACAGCTTTGGCTCTCCCACTCTCTTCGTCCTCCCTTTTTCGTGCTCATTGTATAGCTTTGGCTCTCCCACTCTCTTCGTCCTCCCTTTTTCTTTCTTCATTTTTGTGGCAAATCTTGAATTTTTATAGTCATTACAATATGAACGACCTGATACTGTAGTTAATGAAGTTCGAATGTTTTGATCCAAAAGGTTTTAGTAAGTGCAATAGTTCTGTTTCACATTGATAAAAACCTATTTACATCATACAATTTGCCGCATGCATCATTACTAATTTAGTCATTACTGTTCAGCCTTGATCAATTTCTCGCTACTTTCCCTTGATCATTACTTTCTATGTTATTGGCAAGGTTGATATTTATTCATATATGATTATGCAGCAACGTATACTATTTTTATTTCCATTTTCATTTCTGATAGTTTACACTTATTCCATTTTCATTTTTGATAGTTTCGTCAATTTTGCCAGGTACATTGGCTGCCAAGTACGAGAGACTTAAGGGTGAAGTGAAATGGATGGGGAAGCTTGGTGGGGTACTAGAATATAATTTGCCATTTTCACTGTCTTTCTCTGCTACTTTTTTGAGCACGTATACAAAGGAGCCTTTCATAAGGATGTATATGCTCTGGAGTGGACCACCACTAGTTTCTGTTTCGATATTTTACTTGGCTTTATAGATACATAACGATCATCCACAATTGTGTTTGAACCCAGCAGTCTATCTATTGCAGATTTGAATCTTTTCAAGATTAGTGCACTTGATATGTAGGTGTTCTTTATTATTTTGTTAAGTGCATGCTCTTGTTACCTTGCAGATGATTTACAAATCAGTCATGGCGATGACTGGTATTGATGCCTTTGACACTATTGTTGTGGGTGACTCACTTTTCCATGACATCAAAGGTGCAAATGCTGTTGAAATCCGGTCAGCATTTATAACCAGTGGGATTCACGCAACAGAGTTTGGAGTTGGTGGCTTCGACGACAAGGCAGACTTATCTGCTGTAAATTCCCTCGCATCAAAGTATGATGCAATTCCATCATATGTATTACCAGCATTTACGTGCTAGAAATTCTTTTCGGTAAGCACAGTTTTGGGACCTCTCATTTACTCGGCTCATGATAAACTAGCTATTGCTGAAGATGAATAGTTTAATGCTGTTGGAAGTGATTGGCAAATATCAAAGATGGAATAAATCAACCTGGATCTATTCTCATGCCTTACCCTTCTGTCTTTTGACTATAAGCTGTGGTGACTTCGAGATTTCAGTTTCTATTTCCTGGTACCAATACCAAATCCACGGTCTCCTACCTTCAAGGGCTCCTATACCTGGGTTAGGAAGAACATGAAATGACTTGCTTTTTCGTCTTGAATTTGAATGGTGCACAGATAACAAAGGTTGTCTTAAAGATTTTCTATTTAAGTTTCCTTTAGTAAGAACCTAACCATGCATACTAGTTTTAACTTGCTTGCTATCATTTCAAGATGTCGATGATCATAATCGAGGAATGCCAACTGGAAGATCTTATGATTGCTTAGTCCAACGGTGAGCTCCTAGTAAAATAGAGCAGAGCTTTTCTTTTTCACTATATTCGGGTTAATTTAACTTTCGTATATTTGTGAATGTGTTAATCACACTTGGTTGGAATTTTAGTCATAATATTAAAAATTAAATCCAACTTTTGAAATTAGTTTGACTTACAGTTCATTATACTTGAAATTTTTCATTAGAAAACCATAAATTTTAAAAGTAATATACGATACCTTATAAACTAAAAATGTCAAATTAACTGTAATCGGTACAAAAATGAAATATAAATACATTGTGAGCTGTAGATAAATTATTGCCTTGCGTCCTCTAAATGAAAGTTGGTTTTCAACTTATTGTGTTATAAGTATCAAGATCAGTTTTGGTAATTGACCGCTGAGGAAAAGTGAACAATTGCTGAAAAATTATGAAATATATATTTTATTAATTATATCATTAATTTTAAAATTTCTTAGAAAAAATAATAATTACACAAAACAAGTTTAAAGTATTTGACCACATATCTCATTATTTAACAATTTATAACAACTTTTACCAATGTGGTGCTGCCACTTCACTTAATAATCTGTTCATCAACTAAAGAAAAGGTAAAGATATAGATAAACAATTGAATCCCAAACTATAAATTCATTACACTAGTTATACAAGAAAATTTCTTTTTTAACCATTTCATTGAACCATCTTACTAATTTATGGAAATATGAAATAATTCGTTGTTGCAAAATAAGATGGGAGATACACTTACACAACTTCTGAACTATGTTTCATCTATAATGCTTAAAAGAATATGAGTGACAACCAGTAATTGATTGAAATTAATTACGATCAAAGTTACTTCCCATTTGATACATATTTTTCAGCTAAAAGTGTATTATAGAATTCAAAATTAATTACGATCAAAGTTACTTCCTAGTTGATACATATTTTTCAGCTAAAAGTGTATTATAGAATTCAACGTTTACAACAAAGTATAGAATAGACCCTAACGTTTCAAAGCATTTAAATTGAACCTAAAAGTCTTTTAAACATTCAAAATATACCTTAAATGATGGAAATTTTAATGGAGTTAACTTTTCATTAGCGACGTGACATTAATTTTTTATTTTTAATAAAAAGTAGGCCCTATGATCATATGACAATTAGGACTCACAGTTTGAAATGTACAACAGTGTGTCCCACCTTTAACGTATGACAGTAGCCCATTGTCACATGGCAATGAGACCACTTCCGAATTAATTTTTTAAAAAGATGATTATGTGGCAGTGAGACCTACTTAGATTAAAATAAAAATAATTCCATTTCAACATTAACATGGCATTTAATTGCAGAGAGTTAACCCCATTCAATTTTCTATGCATTTAGTGTCTATTCTTGACATTTTAAAGATGTCAAGGTTCAATTTGAATCCTTCAAAATGTTAAGGTTCAAGTTGTATTCTACTTATTAGAGTAGTGCTCTAAAGGCAGTCACTGTTATCATTTTTTTAATGACTTTATTTCATTAATAAAGTGAAAGGAATTTTTCATTAATTTGATATTCTTTTACATATTAATTGGTGTTGATCTTAAATCAGATTAATGAAGTCCATGATAGAAAACATAGCACGAAGGAAATCCTGATGAGATCATGATAATGAGATTCCTATCATGTGCAATTGTGTTAGTATCTAAATAATCATAAGTCATAGGACTGATAAGGTATGATATTATTAATCTAGACAGGACTATTAATCAAGACAAACTAGCATATGTTATACTTCTTGATTTGATCAAGCAGTAGATCTTATGTTTAGAGTTAACATGTTGATGCTTACTAAGGGTAGTAAGTACATCAGATGACCCGCTATGAGATTATCATATAGATGATTTATCGAATGTTAATGACTAATCTCATCATAGCCATGGTGCAAATATCCTTCGACTTGAGGTGCTCAAGGATATCTTGGATACTAATCTTGTGTTTTGACATCATTACTTATTACCTCAAGATGAGGTTGCTCTTAGGGTAGTGATTGGGTACAGCTATTGGTATTCAAAGGTGTAGCAAAATAGTGTGTCCATATTGGCACAAGTAAACCAATGTAGACAAGTAAGCTAGGTCTTTCAAGAAAGACAAAACTTGTAAGTAAGTGGTTACTTGTTTGAATGCCCAATCCCTTCTCCGTTGTCTTTGCATAAGTTACAGAAGAGAGGATGAGAAAAGGGGCGTCCAATCCCTTCTCCATTGTCTTTGCATAAGTTGCAGAAGAGAGGACGAGAAAAGGGGCTCCTTTTTCCCACACTTGCTCTCCTAAGAATATTAAGTCCTTCATGTTCTTATATCTTTGGGTCACCATTCACAAGGCTTGGGTTTTGTGGTGTAAATTAGAGTGAGTAACTGTAATAGCTAGTCACAACATCGAGAAAGGGCAAATTCGAGTTACTTAGAGCTATTAGAGCACAAGGTGGACTTGTAAAGCAAGCAAAATGAGAAAGGGACTTGTCAAAATAGGAGAGGTAAGGTCTCATCACACCTTCCAACATTGGTATTAGAGCTTGTAAAGCTTGCTTTCATCTTTAAAATTGTGCAAAGTGAGAATAATATGCCATATATGCTGAAATTTGTTCATGCATGTGTAACATGATCATTAATGGCAATTTTTTGTGTGCTTTGTTTTAGCTTGAAATTTTGATACAGACATGTTCCTTATGATGTCAGAAACTTGTGTTTAAAATTTGGTGAGAAATGGATTTGAAATGAGTGTGATATCACATGATGAATTTCTGGAAAAAATATGAGTTTAAGAATGAGTTTTCCAAAAGTTTAAGCCCCTTTCTCAGCCTGTTACAATACTATTATACATTATATATATATATATGGATGTGTTCTTTATCACATCATCTTTCCAATGGTATATCATATGCTTAAATCAGGGTTAAAATGAGTGAGAAACAATAGCATGAAGTGTGCATTGTGGCCATAAAATTCTAAAATTCTAGAAAATTTGGGTTTAATATGAATGTCTTCATCTGTGACATGTGTTTCCCGAAAGTTTAGGCCCATTTCCTGAACTATTAAAATACTACTTTATATGAGATATGTATATGGATATGATTCTTGTCACATAATCTTTCCAATGATATATCATATGGTCGAATTGAAGTTAAAATGAGTGACCATAAGGCTTATGCCCTTTAGGTAAAGAAGGATGCACGCTTTAAATTGTTAGCTTGCATGCACAATGACCTTATTGGGGAGTTTGGGAACTACCCCACTGCCATGGAGATGTGGGAACAATTGGGCTTAAAATATGGAGGGACAACAACCACAAGGCTTCGTGCCTTAACTCTTAGGTTCAATTATACATGAAGGACCCTAAGCATAACGTGACTGAACATCTTAGGGTGATATCCTCTACGATTAGAGAAATGAAGGTGGTAGGATACAATCTCACAAATGAGCAATAGGTTCTAGCTATCATTAGGTCACTTCCTGATTCCTTGTGGGGATAAATGAAGTTGGTCCTTACTCATAATGAGGCCATTAAGACCTTTGATGACATTTCCCACCATTTGGAGCTTGAGGTGCATAGAAATGCAAACCGCGGTACCATTGTATTAGTTGCACAAAATGGGCACAAGGGTGATGGCCCTAAGCACAAAAATGGAAAAGTTAAGAACCAGTGGCCACGAGAAGGGCAAGTCGCTAAACATGATAAAAGAAATCGCAAGGGCAAAAAGGATAAGTCCAAACTCATGTGCTTCAACTATAGGAAGAAGGGACACTTTGCTCAGGAGTGTACTAAGCCCCATAAGGTTTGTCCTTACTTACCTTCTTTTATATCTGCTTCTTTTTGCACACATGCATTTTTCTCTCATTCTCTCCATAATTGGATTGAAGATACAGGAGCAACAAAACACATGATCCTCGGTCGTGCATGATTTGTAGATTACCATTAATTACTGATGGGTAAACATTTTGTAACATTAGGGAAGTTAGGCCCTAGAGCTAATAAATGTGTGTTTATAAGATATTGTGCGTATTTTAAGGGCTATATGATGTATGGTGAGCATCATAGAGGGCTCACTAAGATTGAGGCCCAAGATGTGGATTTTTTAGAAGATGATTTCCCTAATATTGGTGAAATTAAACGAAGTCTTAAGCTTTATGAGTTAGAGGAACATGAAGACGAAGTGCCCCAAATTGATTTGGATTCACGTTCTATTCCAATGACTATTGTGTTCAACGGGAGCATAGAACCTAAGACTCAGTCTCTAGAATTGTGTAGGAGCCATCATGGAAACATTCCGTGTAGGCAATTTGAATTAGAAGGTGGGTCCTTCGTAAGCATTTTTGTTGATGTTGATAAGCCTTCTTCTTTTGAAGAAGCAATGAAGTCACGAATTTCGAGTAAGTGGCTTACAACAACGGAAGATGAGATGGAATCCATGGCTAAGAACCATGTGTGGGACTTAGTTGATCTACCTATTGGGTGCAAACCCATTGGAAATAAGTTGGTCTTGAAGGTTAAGTGCAAGGTAGATGGATCAATTGATAAGTATAAGGCTCGATTAGTGGCGAAAGGTTACACCTAAAGGGAGGGTATGGACTATTATGAGACATTTTATCTTGTGGAGAGATTTATGTCAATTCTCCTTATCCTAGCTATTATTGTACATTTAGGTTTGGAATTGCTCCAAATGGATGTTAAAACAACATTTCTCAATAGAGAAATAAATGAAGAGATCTATATGGATCAACCTGTTAGGTTTTAGGAAAAGTGATAAGAGCATAAAGTGAGTCACTTGCAGTGTTCAATTTATGGACTAAAACAATCATCTAGGCAATGTTATCTTAGCTTTTAACAAGCCATTACATCGGTAGGCTTTACGATGATTAAAGAGGACCATTTTGTATACATAAAGAGACAAGAGAATGTGTTTCTTATACTCTCTTTCTATGTAGATGATATTTTGATAGCTGGGAATGATATGCAGATGATCATTGCCACTCAAAAGTGGTTGTCCTCTATTTTTGAAATGAAGGACACGGGTGAAGCAGATTATGTTCTCGAGGATAGGATATCAAGGGATCGTTCTAAGAGATTTATGAGTTTGTGTCAAGAAACCTATATTAAAAGGATCTTGGAACGTTTCCATATACATAATTGCAAACTTGTTGATAGTCCAATGGAGAAGGGCTCTTACTTAAGTATAGATCAATGCCTTAAACAAAGGAAGAAAAACAACAAATGGCTAAGGGGCCATATGCAAGCGTTGTGGGTAGTCAATGTACACTATGTTGTGTACTTAACCTGGCATATGCTTTACAACTGGGATGGTTGGTAGATATCAAACTAATCCTACACCTGTGCATTAGGTATTGGTCAAAAGGATACGTAGATATTGAAGAGGATTCACTACCATGGCTTCGCGATATCAAGGTGGGGAGCCTCAAATTGGTTGGATATAGTGATGCTGATGGATCTGTTGATAGAGACAAGAAAAAGTCCACATTGGGATATGCTTTCATTCTTGGAAGAGGAGCCATTTCTTGGTGTAGCAAGAAACAATAGTACGTGTCATTATCCATGATGGAGTCCAAGTATGTTTTATGTACCCCAGTGGTGTAAAAGGCGATATGGTTGAGGAGATTTTTTAGGAGCCTCAACATTACTGGGCATCTTCGTGAGTTCGCAATTATCTATTATGATAACAAAACTACCATTGGCTATACAAAGGACCCAAAGTATCATGGAAAGACAGAACACATAGATACTTACAACCACTTTATCTGTGATATCATTGCACAAGGACATATGGTCCTAAAGCATGTCTTTATAAGAGATATGATAGCTGATCCTGTTACTAAACCCATTAACAGAGAAGCTTTTCAAAAGCACATTAGGGGTTTAGGTTTTTTTATGATTTAATGTATTTGTACATTTACTTACGCATTAATCTTTTTTTTCTCAATTTAATCTTGTCTAAATTTGCATAATAGATTAAGGTTTAATTGAAAATGGCACATATCTAAAAAGTTATCACGACGTATGATGTTGCTCTCTCATACAAGAACATTGCCTAATTGCTATGATAGCGTATGGGATGAGACAAAGTATTGCAAGCTACAAATTGATAGGCAAACTCTTTAATTACTATGGTGTGATCAACGATTTTGTATGTTGCCTTAGTTGAGTGTTAAGATGAGACTTTTTTAGTTGAACATAGAAAGTGTATCCTTGTAGCTGGCTCTTTCTGATCCTAGGTCAACTGATTGTTCCATTTGATCACCTATGGTAGATGACCTATAATAAACAATAACTTCAATTACTATTCGAAATTCTCACATTAAATTATGCCTAACATTCCTACATATCCTTAAGGATGCCAACCATGCTCTGATATCACCAACTGTAGCACCCCACTCCTATTTAACACATGCACGTACGCCCTTCTAACGTTCATTCATATGCTCGATAGAAGTGGCGTGCAAAATTATTCACTTTTAATATATCTCATGCATAATATTTAAAACCATAAACAACGCAATGTATAAAATCCAAAATTTCGTCATTTCATTTCATAAACCATAATTTATATAGCATTATATCCATTATTCATGTTTATACAATATCAACCTATCAGAGTTCATAGCTCTGTCTACAAAGTATGCTACATAAATGAGGAATTAGCAAAAATTAAGACTAATCCTTCAGTCCCAGTTGACCGACCTCTGAGCCATGTATTCTATCCAAAAGTTGTACAAAATCTCTGTTAAGCAATCTTAGAAGCTAAGTCATCACTCTCTTGAACCTAAAAATGTCAACGTTGCAATTTGGTTGAGTTTTACGAACTCAGTTGAGTAACCATCCTCGATGGTTCACTCTTGTCATGCAACATAACAATTCATATTATCATATAATTCACATCATCTCAATTATCATCATTTAATATCACAAAAAAAATTGTGCATAATTATCACATTTCAAAATCCATACAAGTCATCATTTCATTGCAATCATGCAGAGCATATTCATCGATAAACTTTCACATATTTCATATAGTCAAAGTCTTCAAAATATTGCAATTGTTCAATGTATTCATATCATATATGTATGCAATGCTTAAGAGACTCAAATTTAGTTATTACGTTGTCGTGACCTAATGCCTTTTTCACTATCCCATATTCTTTGTGGATACCGGGCTTTTTCATAATGTCCCTAATCCGTTAGGGATACAGGGCTCATTTTACATATTTAGCCATAGGCTCATACCACAGATGTTTAAGTTTTAAGCTCTTTCTCACTAGCGACTTTAGTCACAACTGCTTTTATATTTCCTGCATTCAGGGAATAAGATGCATTACACATATTCAGTCCATTGCATTCACATTCACTTTCTCGTTGACAATGATCATCGGACTTGGTCCAACATTCAACATAGAAGTTTAGAATACATGTATTCAATCACGTTCACATTCAAGGAACACTTTCAACGTGTTATTCATGCATCAAACACCTTGAACATTTTATGTCCAAAAATTAGTACACAAATATCACATAGCAATTTGATTGAGAATCAACAAACAATCAAGGTGAGACTATCCTAGGTTACTATAATTACTCCCTTTAGCTTATTGCCTTGAAGTCCCGGCAATGTCTGGAAGAGGTCGCTTTACATGCTCTTCTATGTCCAATCACATACATTTTCACATAACTACATTGAACATTCAAATAAATAGGCACATTTATGTATGTATCATGTATTATGCATGTTCAACGACAAGTTCTCAGTTATGTTTCTTTAATACACTTTATAATCAATTTACAACACCTTCCAAGCATTCTTTATTCCAAACTAGATTTTACTCACCTTAATCCTTTCATTCAATATCGAATAAATTTATTCAAGCTCTTATTTAAACCTTAATACCTCATATAGAAACACCCTAGTATTAGTTGGTTCAAACTTTAGTAAAAAACAATTCTTTCTGACACGATCGTGGTGTCCTTGCCATGATCGTGAAAGAAACATTTTTTAGCTAGGCCATGATTGTGCTATAAGGGCCATGATCGTAAAAAAAACTTTATTTTTCCAGGCCACAACCATGGGATAAGAGCCACGATCGTGCCTTGCATTATTCTTCCTTCACCTGCAAGACTTTAACACTTATACAAACATTAACTCTACTCCAAAGTTTCCAGCATTCATACACATCAATCCAATTTCATTTCATACTAATTCAATGACCAAATTGATTGCATTAAACTCTCAAAACTGTACTTATTTAATTCAGCATTTCCTACCTAACCTCTTCATTCATGAAATCCTAGTCTTTTTCCATAATTCCTCATTCATAATGCATCAAACAATTTATTCACTAAGTTATGTCCTCATTTTAAACTCAAATTAAGTCCAAAAAATTCATAATTTTACACTTTATCCTTAATTGGTTCAACTGTTACATAATCAAAACATTTCCATGAAAAATCACTGCCCACAATTGTGTCATCCCCTGCTTGATAGAAACTAGTCTCTCATTTATCCTGCAATTTTTCAGTTTTTCTCAAGATAGATTTATAGGTGAGTATTTTATGATCATTATGACCTAGAAAAAGAGGTTTTAGGCAACACCTTCTTCTAATAAAATGTTTCTCTCTGTCTTAAGTTTTTAATGACATTAAATTCATGCATTTTGGTTTAGTATTGTGCAAATTATCATCAAAATACTACCAACTATTTTCATAACATAACAACACACAGTTCTGAACTTCAAGTCAAATTTCAAAACCCCAAAGATAGAATTCAAATTCAATTCCTGCATGAAAATTGTATCCGTATGTCTCTAGTATAACCTAGATCAAAATCTATCAGATTTGGATATCTATAGGTCAAGATATGGCCAAATTATAGATGCATCTGCAATAAAAACACTCCATATAACATACTCCAGCCCTCTTCATTGTCAAAATTCTATCAATTCTCTATCATTTCAAGTTGATGATTTAGTTATGTCTCAATTTTCTATTCAGTATTCTCTATTCACAATTTACAAAGTCATGAATGATCACCACCCAAAAACAAAACCTAATTCCATACTTTTCTATATCACATTTTCTGCACTTCACTACTTTTCCTTTAACTTCAATTATCACAATCCTTCATCATGTTAATTATATCACCGAATTTGCTTCTTCCTACACCACTCACACATGTATCCATTTACAAACATTAAAACATCACCAAAATGTTATTTACCCTACCCATAAAACTTAAAGCATAACTTACTTGATATTAAGAAAAATTCCAGAAGTTGAGAGTGGACATAAGAGATTTTGGTGGGTGGAGAAACACAAGAATTCATAAATAATCGAAAACTTCAAATGGCTAAAGACTTTGCAAGGTATAATGTGGATAAACCAACAAAAAAAATGAGCATGCAAGATGTTTCGATGATGGATGAGCAAGAAGAGAGGTTTAATGGTGGAGATTTTCGATGAAGAAAAAACAAGAGAGTTGTAGGAATTTGCATAAAAAAATTTACTAGGTATCTTCATCCATCATTACCACATGTCATTTTGCATGTCTTACATTTTTCCACTAGATATGCTACCATTTATCTTTTAACAATTAATCCACATGTCACACATTAATTGGTCTATTTATCATTCCATAATTAGTCCATTTGTCCTTCACCTAAGCTACCACATGTCACACTTCCATTTGTTTCTCATTTCTACATTTTTCCTAGTTCAAAATACCCTAAATTTTCAGAAATTTCTGAAATGTCCATCAATTTTAAAAAACACTAATTAAATTTTCAGGAAAAATAATCCACAAGTCACTTTTTACATTAAAATCATTTTTTATGTATATATGTATGCCATATGATGCATGAAATGTAATACTAAATATGTGTATGCCATATGATACATGAAATGTATTACTAAATTCTCACTAAACTCTCTTGTACAATATCCTATGGGTCTAACCCTAATCATGGGATAATGGGATGTTACATCTGATCTTTGAAATTTTCACTACAGTTGGACTTTTTGGTAATAAGTGAAGTAAATCACACGTTAGTATAGAATTTACGTACAAGAAACTAGATACATAAGAAGGGGGGGTTGAGTTGTGTATCCTTTTCTTTAATACAAAATCTTGCTAAGAACTTCTCTAACTTGTTAAAAGATTATCACAAAAATTATATGAAAATTGTTACATAGTTAAATCGAAAATAACTTCTATATAATTGTTTAACAACAAAATAAACTGAAGTAAAAGAATAGAAGATAGACACTGTGATTTTTATACTGGTTCACCCCAAACCGTAGGCTATGTCCAGTCCTCAGAGTTTGTATGAGTGTTTCACTATACTTCAACAGATTACAAGTATTCTTTCTTTCCTTCCAAAGCCTCTTCAGGTCTCTTACACAAAGTATTCTTTCTGCTAATGTAGCCTCTCCAGGCTCTTAGCCTTTTATTTCTCTCACTAGAAAGATATTGTGAGCTTTTGTTACAGTAGAGTTAGCTCTCTTAGTATCGCACTATAGAATTTCTCTTTTCTAAGTAAGCACTTAAAAGCTCAAAGATCAAATGATTTTTCAAAGGTCGTAAGATTGTCTAATCTTCGACTAAGCTAGTATTTATAGCGTAAGTCTCTAACTACTTCTTGATCCTTGATAACCACTTCTTAAATCTTGAAAACCATTATTTAGATGAGTTTTGTAACCAACTCCAACTAAGTGACCGTCCATCGTACTAGTGTACCTTCTTCTTGAAGTGAATCACACGTTAATACAACACTTAGAAAACGATATTTAAAAGCACAAGAAGGGGGGGTTGAATTGTGTA
>JAOSBN010053914.1:0-14357 GCA_027563595.1 Erythroxylum suave | reverse complement strand
AACCATGTGTTCGCCTTGTTAAAGATCGATATCTGAGGGTGATTACCTACGACAACTCCTATGCCTTGAGTCCATCTGACTAACGAGGTCAAACTTGCGCTCACACGCGTGGGAGTGCACAATGTCAAGGCAAGATTCACGGGTGAGGTCTCTCGGAATTCAATACACCTGATAAGATGTTGCGACCATGCGTCAGCAATTTTATGACGGGTGCACAGACTGAACGCTATCTGTAATTACATGTATCCAAATTCATACACATAAAATCTCCTGAATGTTGTATACTTTGACCCAAAGTTATGCTCTTCCTCCAACCAATCGTCCATCGCTATACATCCATCACCGAAAGATAATTCTGTGCAAGCGTTTCCGATCATCTGCCCCGATACATCACAAAGCTTCTCAACCATCATAGTTTGGCCTTCATTTTACCATTCTCCTGCTCCCATGCCTTCATGAAAGCCTCCACACCCGCTTTCGCGACCTCCTCGTCCTGCGCTGGCGTTCCAGTACTGCATCCCACCGCACCAACGACCTCTCCATCAACCACCACCGGAATGCCACCGGCTACATACATGAACTTCCCACCGTTACTGCTGTTCAGTCCAAAGGCTGCTCCACCAGGCCACACGGCGTCCTTGTACACTGACGTCGGACTCTTGTGGCCGGCAGCGGTGAATGCCTTGCTGATCGAAATGTCAACGGATGTAAGCTTTGCGCCTGGCATACGTGTGAATGTGAGGAGGTGTAGCGTTGAGTCGACGATGGCGATGTTCATAGGAACCTTGATGGATGCTGATTTGGCCTCGCAAGCTTGAGTTATGATCTTGGCAGAGGACGAGGTAAGATTGCCATGGCGTTGAATGAGAGACTGTGACTTCGATGACATCTTGATAGAGAAGCTCGAGTCAAGAATTGCAAGCTTGCTGATTGCTTTTCTCTTTATGTTCTACACGGTTAGAGGTATCGATGATGAGGGTTTATCGCCTTGTTTATCGATAAGGTCAATTGGTCGAACGGATGCTTGTTACTCGTGCGCCAGAATCGATTGACTATTGTTGAAGCGGCGCTTGAGTGTGGCTAGAAGACTTGTTAGGTATAAGAGCTGGTAGACTTCGTGCACCAGCAGCGCTGCCAGTCTCAAGCAGTCTGGCTGGTACTTAACATACCATCAGTACAGACGTCAACGTTGGAGAAGGCCGCATGGAGATCTTGCCGAGGCCTGGATTTTATCTAAGTAAACCTCAGCCCTTTCGGAAACATGTCCCGAGTTTCAATCAAGCTATCGATAGGCCTACTGGAGGATAAATTGCAGATAAAATACCACGCTGATTTCATTAATTTTACATGTGGCTGCGCTGCTGACTCGATTCGGTTATATCATACCGTTCATAAGTTCCAATGCTCCCTTAGTCTGCACTTGAGGTCTGGTGATTCATTAACTTGCTACTAGCTTTTCCTGTAGCAACAAAGATTGCTCCGCCTGTAGTCTCTATGTTAATGGGAGAACGTGTGTCCAATCTGTGCCGGTCTTGCGTATTTATTCCTAGTCAAACAGATCACCTGCTCTCTGACGCGCACTCTTCTGTCTGACTAGCTCATCAAATAGTTCCTTGCCCCGGTTCGACCCTCCAGCTTTGTATTGATCAGGGAAGAGCTCCTTCACTGTGTCGCTTCCTGCCCTGCCTTTGAAACTGAAGCCTGCTCCGCCTTTGATGGAGTATCCATCGTTCGCCGTTCCTCGAATGTTGAGGCCACCTCCGGTCGCGGGGAATAGTTCGATGCCAGAATTGGCGGTCTTGGCATTTATAGATTTCGTGCTATCCTGTGACAACGACTTGCGTGCAAATCGCTCTGACAAATCTTCTGCGTTGCGGGAGTCCATGGCCCTGGACCTTCTATGTCCATTTCTTGGACTCTGCTGACCGGCTGAAGCCATCAGGTCGGCCTTCAACCGGTTTGCGGCTGCTTTGTTCGTCTGATTTTGTTCTACTGACTCAAAGTGAACGCGTTGTGCTTGTTGACCGGATGGTTGGCCCACGTCCATGGCGTCTGATCGTAGTCCGCTCCCGGATGCGTCCGTTGAGAAAAGTTCTTTGCCGACATTATTCCGAGGGTATGGATTTGGATCTCTCCTTGAATATGGTGTAGGACTTTCTCTGCTCCGATATTCATTTCTCCGCCTTGGACCTCTGCTGTTCAATCTTCCTTCATCATCTGAAGAGGGCACTGAGATTGCGCCAGGCGATGCACTCCTCCTTCGGTTTCGAGACACCCGAGAAAACAAATCTCGACTTTTTCGCGCGTCAACATCTTTCTTGTCGGAAGGAGCATCGTCATACATGCTCGCATCAAAATTGTCGATCCCAGCGTTGTGGTCCTGATCTCGTCTCTTGCGGTCTTCTCTATCATCGTATCGACGCTTGCGGTAGTCGCCATGAGAACCACCACCCCGTCCGCGTCCTGATCGTCCCTCTCGCTCGATACGGGTAGACGGGTCCAGCTCTGGATTCATGAGATAGAATCTTGACTCCAGATATGCACCTCTCTTTTTCCTGTCCCCTGCCTTTGCAACTCTCATGGTCAGGATAGAAGCTGGTCGCTCGGAATATGGTTTGGCTGCTCTCAGTTCTAGAGGCGCTTCTATTATTGTCACAGGATCGGCAGGAGTTTGGAGCAGTGATAGCAATGCTTGCCGAGCAATGTCTTTATGCTTGAACACCAAGTTGCACGATGTGTCATTTACCCATTCCACATATGGATCCGCTTCTGCGAAATGTTGTTGCGAGTACGCTCGAACGTCTGCTTCTTTGAAGTCATCGATGCCGGCTAAATGCACCTTCTGCCATTGTGGTTCCAGCGCCGGGTCGTCAGTGTAGATTGCCGGAATGATACCGCTTGTGTCGGTAATGCCCTGCGGTTGAAAAGAGAGATCTTCGCCTTCCTGAAGTTTTGTAAGGATGTGTTCGGCTCCTCATATAGGTCTGGTCATACTTCAATTATCTGGTCTCCCGTCATTGGCATCGGATCTTCAACGTCCATGTCAATATCGATGTCCATATCGTCGTTTGCGACCGGTATGGTCGAGCCCATGGCGAGTGCCATTGCAGCGCTTTCGTGTGAGTAGTTTGTATGTCTCGAGAAGCTTGTTCAGATCGATGTTCAGAAGACGAAAGACGAAAGACGAAAGACAGGAACAAGGTGGTGATCCGGTATGCTTTAAGAAACAGGTTCGATTGATTTTGAGGGCTGCAGATCAGGTCAAGTCCTTGGTTTGTCACTGTCAATGACAGAGTGCGGTGAAGTACGCGTGACGGTAATAGATGTGCGTTCTGACAAAAGACTGAAATCACTTGTCCAACGTCCACATGAGTGTGAACTGAGGCTTGCTTTTGTCGACTTCTCCAGATGGTTGTGCTATTGCGCAGTTGGAGAAAGACAAGGCTGGGAAACTGACGTGCCCGCAGTTGAAACTCTATCGGACGATTTCCTGACCAACTTCTGTCGAGTACCCTTCTACATCATGCACGGATTTGATGAAGTTTACTGCCATGCGTTCGCAGGATCTAGATGCACTCTACTCGCAGTTCTGACTCTGGATTGTTTCTTGTGCGACATCACAAGTATCGTCGTCACTGGATAAGTAGATGGTGTTTCATAGCTAGATGGATAGGAGACAACTATAGGAATGCGCAGATATGCTGTGACATCAATTACACTGAGTTCATGAAACAGAATGTTTACTTGTCACTGTGATCAAGCTGGTTATCGAATGTCAACGTTTGATAGCAGTAATGTTCACCCGTCGTGGAACACGACTGGCTCTAATCACTGGATACTCTGTTGAAGCTATCTACCCTTTGAGTTTGACAACACCAACGATACAAACTAAACTGCCCGAGTCTACCTAGAAGTGGTATTTGACCTGTTTCTTCGGTCGAGTGCCGTTCATGAAAGAGCGAGCAATCATGTTCAATTCCAGTTCAGCCTCTTCTTCACTTGCATCTCTTTTACGCTTGTTACCATTCGTACCAGCCGAATTTGCGGACAGGCCGGTACAGTCGTTCGTTTCTCTACCATAATCGCCAGTTGAGTCGACGTGAGCTGTCGCAAGAGTTCCATCGTTGACATGATGGCGGTGAGTACCATGTGGAGCAGTAGGAGGGGTGCCATACAACGCGCGGTCCATATCGCTCAGACCAGCGTGAGAATCCATATGTTCATCGGACGCAGCGTTGGAACCTTCGGCGTCAGCATGCCCCGCCAGATCATCCTCGTCATCCTCGTCATCAGAATTGACAGATTGTCCTTCCAAGTCTTCTTCATCTTCAGAGACATCACTATCCCCCGAACCTAGTTCATGTTGGCTTGAGTGCAAAGGTGAAAGACTTCCAACGCTTGGTTGCTCAGGAGTGTCGCGAAGACGGAGTAAATTTTGAACTGCCTGGTGATCATCGGCATCAAGACCATGACCGAGGTCTGTATCGTTGGTGCATTCGGGATCGTCGTTGGTATCGTGAAATTGTTGAGTAGGATCGTCAGAACGAGTACTGGAGCTTGAATGTCCTTCCAACCAGGTCCCATCAATCAACCGTCGACCTTCCAGTCTTTTGATGCTTGCGATTTCTCGAGCGCCTCTCGCCTTTTTGCCCCTCTCCGACTTAGATTTCAACACACCCAGGCTGGTTGACAATTGCACCTTTTTGCGTGTACGCTCGTCAAAGCCAGACCTTTCACGCCCGCAACGATTCCAGTAGTTTTTGATACTGAACCATGTGCGTTCGGTATCAAGCTCTGTGTTGAGTCGTGAAGTGGCCTCTCTAAATCTTCCTTCACCCTTGATCGTGCCTTCTGCCTTGACTGCGAGCATATGCTTGATCGCACAGTCTTGGTGGCTGAGTGGCCATTCACGTTTGTTGTACTTCGCTTTATCATCTTCAAGGATGAGCCAGTGTGGAGTAGGATATGGTATGAGCTTTTCGACTCCGGTTTCCGTGATGGCAACACCCACTTTGACACCAGAGGCAGCAAATGGTTTAGTCTTGGCTGTAGTCTTCTTGGCTGTGGCTGGCTGAGGACGCAGAGGAGCTTTCTTCTTTGTGTGAGCCTTGATCCTTGAACCACCCTTCTTGGGTCCCCAATCCTGATCGTCTTCGTCATCGCTATCGGATTCGTCATTTCTAATATCAACTTCTTCGTCAAGTTCGTCATCTGATTCGGTTTTCTTGAACTTCGTTGATGTCTTTGCGGTCTGTGAATGAGCTGAATTTGCCTTGCCAGCAGATCTTGTCAATGACCTGCCAGAATCGTGTGCTCGACGTGCGCGACCTTTCAGTCCGATTGGCCCTTCGTCTTCACTGTCGGTGTCAACTCCATCCGTGTCTAGATCTTTGATGCTCTTGGAAACACGTCGATGAATCGATCTTTGTTCGCCACTCTGCTCCTTGACGTTTCGCTCCAAGGTTGGGGTGCGCCCGTCATTTTTGCCCTTCTTTGTGGCTGAAACAGATGATTTGGACGTGTGAAGTGAAGGGTGCGGAGCATGAGCATCTAGCCCAAAGCTAGGCATGATTTTGATATCGTCGTCGTCTTGCTCAATCTGGTTTGCGTCAACACGACGAGTGTTGCCTGATTTTTGCGATTTGGTGGCGCGACCTCGTGGGAAAGGATGTGATGTTGACTCAACGAAGGTCTCGGCAACAGACCCTTTGCGTGAAGAGCGGGTCTCTGTGTTCTTCTTGAGAAGAGGTCTTGCCTTTGACATTCCTGGAAACTCCCCAGACTTTGGTCCGTTGCCATTGCGCTTCTTTGGTCTGACCTTCAACATTTTACCTGGATACCATTCAAGAGATTCTGGCACTTCCGCATTAGGATCAGCCTCCAACCAGCGATTATCTTCGGCGGCAGCGTTCTCGAGCTCTTCCAGGTCCTTGACAGTCTCATCGTCGAACCATGGGTTGTGCATCTCTGTGTAGCCCTCCACAAGGATGGCTGACTCGCCACGTTCAGCAATGTCAGCCAACATCTTCTTCCTCGACCTTGGGTCTCGTGGTAGGCACCGCTCAATCGAAAGACGAATCAAATCGTGCTGATCTTCTGGAATGTCAACAAGGAAACTCGCGGTAAAACTTGTACCGTAAATGTGGGCGGACATGTTGCACGATGGATGAGAAATAATATGGTTCCAGAAATATGCTGGACTCGCCATGAGATAGTCCTGAACCGTCGCTTGTCGATTCTCGAGCCAGGCCGCCATGAATCTTGGATGTTTGTCACAGAAATCGCTCAGGATCTTCGGATTGCCGCACATGAACGTGTGAAATTTCTCGGGCTTCGACTCAAGATGTTTTTGGATGAGGTCTTCCGATTTGGCATCGATATAGGCTTGAAGTGCCTCAGGATTGTCATTGACAAAGTTCTCGAAGATGGACCGTTCTTCGTCAAGGATTTGATGCATAGCTGTAGGGTATTTGGCAAGGAATTCTGCGAGTACATCGATATTGCTGTGTTGTTCAAGAAACTTTCCCACAACATGCCTATGCTTGCAAAGAAACTTGAACAAGACATTCTCGTCATCGTCTAAGCTTTTCAATGCATGAGCCAGGATCATCGGGTCACTTTTGAATACATCGCTCAGAACACCGTCATCTTTGTGCTTGTTCAAGAGCTCAACAAGCTTGTCTGCGTCCTGCGCAGAAGACACCTGACCAGCAGGCGATCGAGGATCCATATCTCCTACCAGAGAAGAGAGGATTTTATACTGTATGAAAGATTAAGTAGTACACGGTTGAAGAGATGTTTGCTCGGCCAGCGAGCGAGAAAGAAAGGAACGATTGCTGAGAAGGTGACAAGATGATGCTCTAGAAGGAATGAGAAGGGATGAGATATAAGGTAGAAGGAGAGGTTTTATAGCTGAACGGCCCTCGACAGGCATTTTGCTCCTCTGTTGTGCTTCATTCAGATTGATCTTATTGTTGTAAAAGTGGAGGCTGGGCCTCTATTGTATTGAATCAGTCCTCGAACACTGTCGTGATACAATGGCGTTGTATACAGCTCTGGTGTTCTTGAGAAACAGATGGCTGGGGCGTTGTCGCATGTCGAACCAGTGAAGAACACCAGGAATAACACACGATCGCATATGGCGGAGCCATAGAGAAGATTTGCGAACCTATAACCAGTATTAATGACTGTGAAAAGATGAGCAGTTCCACTAGACTATTCCGATATGGTCCATATTATCAACTTCTTGTCGAAGCCGCCGCTTACGAGAAGCTCATGCGTTCTCCCATCCTTCGATGCAGCAAGAGAACCAGCCCATAGGGTTCTAACTTTCGACCCTGCTTCGTGTCCTTTCAATGTACTAACTACCTTTCCTGTCGTTGCTTCGACGCCTCTGATCACGCCATCGTCGCCGTTCACGAATACACCAGACCCGTCCGGTCTCCAGACCACTTGAGGCGTAGAATATAGTGTTTGTGGTGCCATCGTAGAGACTTGGACATTGATTGCAGCGTCCTCTCGGTCCTGAAGTGCCAATTCTGCACGTGCCATCGAAGCTTGAGTTCTTCTTTCTGCTGCGCCGGATGGCAAGCCGGTCACGCTAGCTGGAAACAAGAGACGTACCAGAATGACTTTCATGTGTGGAACATGTGATGTTGCAACTGCAAGCAATGTAGGATCTGTCGGACATAGTGTTAAGCTACACGGAGTGAAAGCAACCCAGGCATTCGAGTGTGGCGCCAGATTTTGTCTGCCAGCTTCTTCAACCAATACATCAGCACCATCCCGAGCGAGGAGGTAGTAGTGCAAATGCGTAGAGTCTCGGCGAGAAGCGATGAGGTAGATGGCACCAGTATCTGGATGGCAGGCGAAAATGATAGACTCTGGATTTGAAGTGTACACAATCGTGTGTATAGGTTGTCCTAAACAGCCAGGCAGAGTCGGTGTTCCGTCGGTTTCGTCCGATGCTTGATATGACCCAAGTTGTGCCAAGTTCGGACTATATAAGTATATCCTTTGGTCCCAGCCGGCTGTTGCAACGAACCAGTCATCGCCATTTCGGAAAGATGCAACCTGTACAGCGTATTTGCTATGATGTCGGCATTCATCTACAAGAGCGTATGTGTTAGACTTTCGAAGAGCCAAGTGACCAGACATCGAAGTTGTAAGCACAAAGCCGCCAGGGACGTAGACGGTGGACAGAACTGGGCTATCGCCGACTCTGGTGACAGCAATGTCCTCTTCGTATGGTGGAGAAGCTGAGATTCGCTTCCATGTACGATCAGCAGTCGTTACAGAGATTTCATGCGATTCAACATCTCCGCTGACGCATAATACATTGGAGTTTATCGCAACTTTGGGTTCCTGGGCTACACTCGGCGCTGGAGCAGTCCAACCCTGTCTTTCACTATCTCCTTGTTTCTCAAAATTCACACTGGTATCGAATTGCAGTTTTTCTTGGAGTATCTGCTCGATCGTCCAAGCACCAGGACTCAAAGATCCAGCGTCATCAGAAAGACCTGCCTCACGAATGAAAGCTTCAAGCGTCTATCGACGTATCAGCAAGAAGTGACAGTGGATGAGAACAACAAACCTACCTCATTGTAATGATTTGATCTAAGAAACCTTGCGACCAGCTGAGCGGAGGTCTCAACCGTAGACATCGTGGCCGCTGGTTATTCAGTGAAGCGAGGCAGTTGAGAGAGTTCCGAGTTCCGTCATGTCATCGACTTTCTTGGCACTTACATAAGCGCTGATCTAGTCTTCGACAATGAAGTAGTACATGGCGCTTTTGCAGCATCCAGACTTTCCGATGGCTATGCGGCTTTCAGACTGCTATGGATGAACCTTCTGACTCCAAAAGAAGCCTTCTGAAGCAGAATTTCGATGTCAGAGTGGTCGCCCAACGGTACGAGGACGACACAATCGTCTAAGATTGTCCATCAGTTCCGTCAATGAGCGTCCCGCACAGTGCAGTGTATACTTTCGTTCGAGTGCAAGCGAGGTTGTGGGAATGAGGTTGTTCATGAAGACCTCGGTCTGGCAAATCGGCGTTTATCCAGCGTCCCCGCCAGTATGTCTGCGCTTGTATTCTCGGGGACTCTCAAATCCCTTCATATCACCACCCCACATGCCCCTTTTCTTCAGCTTCGCCCACTGCTCCGCGCTTCGATACTTTGGTTCAAGGTTTTTGCCGAATTCTGCACCACTCTTGGCTTCATAGACTGTTGCGAAGCCAGCTCTCAGCATCTGTAAGCCGACGTCTCGTCGAATTATCCCTCTCCAAACATACGCTGTCGCTACGACGCGACTGTATTGATCAATCTTGTACACATAGGCGCGGACTCTGCGCCCAGAGATGTAGGATGTGAGCCATTCGAGTGCTTCTTTTGAGTATGGCTGCGCTGGCCGCCCGAAGTGGGATAGTTCCGGAGCGTCGATACCCGCCAATCTGACATGTACCTAACTGCGCGTCAGAGAGCGCCATGGGTGATATCACAGGCTGAGGATCTGACTTACGGTCTTGTTCTTCAGCAATTTCCTGTCAGAAGGTATCCCTCTCCATGGCAACCAGCCCCAGCCTGCAAACCTGCCACCCGGTGTATGAAAGATCCTGAAGTTGTCTCCGTCTCCGACACTGATCACTTTTCCAAACAAGCTTCGCTTGCGGAAGTAGGCTGAGGGAATGTTTGTAGCTTCAGGAATGCGACGAAGATATGTGCTGTAGATTCCGAAACAACCAAGGCATACGGTAGTAAGGACGATGGTAGCAGCGATTGTCGAAGGCTCCTTGAATGTGTGTAGGAAGGTGGGTTCACTCAGAGGCTTGTCTGTCCCTACATTATGAAGCCTTTGTTTGGTCACACTTACCAGGTCTTGCGCGGCTTTGTCGATGTGCTCAGCAGATGACCTGGGTTGAGAGTCCTCACTCCTAGCGTTTGAAGACCACCATGACCACCATGGCATTGTCGAGACACGAAAGGACAGGTGGAAGAGGTTTGGAATGTTTGTCGAAACAGCAAACGCACCTGGTCTGTGAGCTCGGCTGAAGATGATGGTAATCTGGGGAAGATCTACCGGATATCCCGTTCCGATCAACCACTACTAGTGGCACTTCATAACAGACACCTCTGCGACGTCTCCTGACTGGGGCCGTCCCAATAGCCATGAATTTCATCTCAACATGTTACCACAATCGATGACATCTAGGTCTCCTACTACTCGTGAAGTGTATGCCCTGTAGACAGGACAATCAAGTGTCACTCATGGTCCAGTGTACACTCTGATTTGCTGTTGCAACAGAAACATTACTCTTACAGCTCTCGCTCCTAATCGATCTTTCGAAGAGGCACATTCTCACACACATGAGCACGACTCCACCGAATGATGTGCACTGAACGTTCAACCTTGCTTTGAGTGTATTTGTCATTGCCTTGGATCCAGCGCGTGAGTTTGGAGAAACAACATTTCAGTGGTCCCATCCGCTGCAGCTTCTGCTCCAAATGCCCCTCTTACTATGATGTCACCCCAATATGTCCGACGTTTACAGATGTCGTCGCTCACTATCTGGGAGACTACTGTATGTGGTGGACCCTCTCGTATCCGTCCCGTGTCTGCTATTGGAAGCAACAAAGGAATGCCTCCGACCCTCGGAGGGCAGTGCCGGAATCTGCTAGTTGCGAGCGGTCGTGTTTGCCAGGGACAACCTCGTGCACCACGGAGTAAGTGTTTAGTGGCAGCCGCTACATATATTCCTCCTGCCCCATCCCTCACTGTTGCTCGTTTCCGAATCATAAACGCAAAGTGTGACACCAAGCGTTCTTTCTCATCTACTGCCGCCATCATGTCTGCACATAGCAAAGCTTGTTGCACGTAAGTAGTCGTGGTATCACTTCATGTTGTATTTGCTGATGCTATGAAGCGTTCCCCCAGTGGTGACCTCTGGCTATCAATACAAGGGAAAATACGTTGAAATCAATGGCAACAAGACTTGTAAGTTAAAATTTTCCCCTGACAGACTCTATGGCTGATATCAATGAATAGACGTCACCGGACCTAGTGATGCTCAAGCTGGGATTCTTCTAATTCAGGATATCTTCGGTTTCTTTGATCAGACACTCCAGGGCGCAGACATCCTCGCCACCTCAGACCACGAGAAGAAATATCAAGTCTTTGTTCCCGACATGTTCGATGGCAAGCCGGCCGATATCTCATGGTACCCACCAGACAACAAAGACAAAGAGGCAAAACTAGGAGAGTGGTTCAAGGGCGCAGCTCCACCCAAGCATCTCCCCCGAATCATCCCATTCACAGAGGACTTTGAGAAGTACAACTCAAAGATCGAGAGCTGGGGCATTATCGGCTATTGCTGGGGCGGCAAGATGACATCTTTGATCACAGCTCAGTCGCAAAAATTCAAGGCTGCTGTCCAGACATCACCGGCAATGGTCGATCCGGAAGACGCTCCCAAGGTCAAGGTGCCTACGATGGTACTCGCATCCAAAGAGGAGCCTGCAGATGCAGTGAACAAATACAAGGAGGGTCTTACTGTGAAGAACCACGTAGAGATCTTTGATTCTCAAGTACATGGTTGGATGAGCGCAAGAGCAGATTTGACGGACGACCAGGTCAAGAAGGAATATGAGCGTGGTTACCAACTTGCTCTTGGTTGGTTCCACGACGCCTTGTAAGCCATGCTCCTTTGTATGTGTCAGGGAAATGTCACGGATCCGCTCATGATGTAAAAGGGACAGGAGATCAGCGGCATCAAAACTGTAAGTCTATGTACGAATATAGTGGCACCACTCGAGTCCCGTCGAAGCGCCTTCATAGTATAGGACCGCGAAAGCTACTACCAAGTCTGCTTGGTATCTCACATCATTCTGTTCCTTCCAGAATCTCAACACACCAGCCCATAGATTGTCGTAGTTACATTGAGCTGTCAATGTCAGACAAGTACAGGTCAGCATACTGATAACCAGATTCAGCACTGTAAATCACCTGTGACACAACCACATATCAGCGTGTGGGTTCTCTGTGCCAGAACCCTGTCCCCATACACAATCAAAACGAGTATATGCTCCACATATCTTGACGGAATTCAATCAGGCAACGACCCAACACGAGGCGAAGACTCCTCCTTTCTCGTGTTCGTTGTGTGTCCAGGACCTAACGACCGTGATCTTTGTTACCATCTTCACAGCTCATGCTTGCAAGGATCAGGACTGGAGATACAGCATGTAAGTGTCAATTGCAAAGAGGTCAAGACAGCATGGGACCACACAACCTGAAGAAGTCCGGCTCTCTCCATGCTCTGCTGGCCGCCGCTCTTACGTCTTCTCATCCTGATATGAGTAAATATTGCCTCTCGTCGAGCAGGCGAGAGCGCGCAATGGAGAAGGAAGGCGATAGTCTTTATCGCAGTACAGATTCTTGTAGACGTCTTGTAACAATGCCAGCGTTGGCATCGTACATAGGAAAACTCAGCTTCGTACTCAGAAATGTCCTCAACAAGGCCTCCGCGCTGTTCCAAGTAAGATCAGTCAGCCTTGCCGCATCACACCGATATCACTGTGCTGGGACGTATCTTCACTACCAATGCCTTCACAACAAAGAGTAAAATTGCCTGCGTGTCATCTTGACTAGAGTGTTCGATGACATCGAACACCGACATTGCGAACAAAATTGCCAAGGACGGTCGTCCGCGGATGGCTGGTATAAATATGTGTCCCTACACTGAAATTTCTGTCCCCTCTGGCATCCCACTCACATGCACTCGAAGCATCCCTTACACTGACGGGCTTCAAGCACCTTTCCCTTGCGCCACCCCTCCAATATCGAGCTTACCTCGAGACCAATCGACCGCCACATCCGTCCCAGCTCATTGCACCCCGTAGCATGCCGGGTGTGGCGCTCGACCTCGCTGAGACCGAGGATTGAGTAGGGCCGCCGAAGCACCCAAACCACACTGCACAATCGTGGTTGGACGCTCTCTCACACATCGATAGAGGTAAAGCCTGCTCGTTGCTGACGGAGTCGACTGTGCCAATCGACTCAATGACTTCTCTCCGTCTGCTCGGATTTTCGATCAGAGACGGAGGATGTTAGGCGGTAGGTCGCTTGGCCAGCTCGTCTCCTGAATGCGTTGATAGAGGTGATCCTCTGCTTTCTGTCCTATTAGCTCGAGGGCGGATAGAAGTCATACAATTTTTGGAACACACATGAGAATGGTTTTGTCATTCTGCTAGATCCTCTGGATCATGATTCTTTTCATCATTGCGCTTACTCTAAGCAAGACTTTGGGGAAGACATCATCGGGTCCTTGACATCGAAATGGGAAATAATGGAGTTCGCATGCTCGTCATAATCGCTAGCGACCAAGATCAATTCACACATTCATAAGGCCACCTTTTTTTTCTTCTGCCACGCAATGAGCTAAAGATGAAGAGGTAGAACCTGCGTGTAGAGACACTTAGATGACAGTGACCTCGAATTAGGTTCCCAAATGTATTCGACCTAACAATCGGTAAGGCAGGTAGGCCGAACCCGAGCAACTGCTTTTGCTTGGCGCTCCTGACCTCGATCCGAAAGCTCAAGAGAAGCTTAGAAGAGCTGTTGCTGTACTGTATCCTTCCCAAATCAGGCCAATTGACAGAATGAGCGCTCTCCGTGTTGCAAGAGCTGCCCTAAGGGCGCGATCAGCCGCTGCTATCAAGCCTGTGCAGAGAAGAGGTTACGCCGACGCAGTCTCCGACAAGATCAAGCTTTCGCTTTCTCTACCTCACCAGGTATGTGCATCTGGAAGGATTACTGGCGCAGTTTGGAGCTGGCCACGGTTAGACCTTGGCTGACATGTTATCAATAGGCTGTCTACAAGTCTCAAGATGTGTACGTTTCACTTTTGCGAACTCGAGTTGAAAACATGCAAACTTCGGAAGCGAAAGATGCTAACAGATTGAAGCGTCCAAGTTAACCTTGCGGCCGAATCTGGCGATATGGGTATTCTAGCACAACACGTCCCGTCAATCGAGCAACTGCGACCTGGTATTATTGAAGTCATTGAAGAAAGTGGTGGCAACAAGCAATTTTTCTGTACGATCAAACAATGCGAACAGCATACAAATAACTGACGGCTACCATAGTGTCAGGAGGATTTGCGATTGTCCAACCAGACTCAGTCCTCAGTATAAATGCAGTCGAGGGATATCCACTGGAAGATTTTAGCGAAGAAGCTGTCAGGTCGCAGATAAACGAAGCTCAAAAAATCGCTGGCGGCAGTGGCAGCGAGCAAGACATCGCTGAGGCCAAGATCGAACTTGAGGTGAGATTTGTCACGGGTAATCAACTTGTGACTATTG
>JAOSBN010053904.1:0-14358 GCA_027563595.1 Erythroxylum suave | reverse complement strand
CAATTTGCCCCTTCTTTTATTAAGAAATTCCTATTAACCCCTTTACTTCATTTTAATCCATACTACCTTATAAAATTGAAAAAATATGCCTTATTAGGCTCCAAAAATTCCTAATTCATAAATTTTAACTTATTTTCATGCTATATAATTTAATAAAATAAAATAAATAAAATAAAAAAATAAAATCCTAAAATCGAGACCCAACATATGGCATCACTTATCTTATGTCATGTCCTTATACTCCTCAACAAAATGGCCTTGCTAAATGTAAAATTCACCATATCATTGACACAGGCCTTACCCTCCTTTTGCATGCCTCTTTACCACAATCCTTTTGGGTCGAAACCTTTTCCACAACTGTTTACCTTATTAACCTTTTACATCCACTTGTTCTCAATCATCAGTCTCCTTATAAAGTACTTTTTCATACTAAACCAAATCTCTCTCATCTTCGAGTCTTTGGTTGCATATGCTTTCCTTTTTAGGCTCTACTAGTACCAACAAACTCACACCCAAATCTACTCCTTTTGTTTTTCTAGGATACTGCTCTTAGTACAAAGGCTATCATTGTTTTGATCCTCACACCTATAAATTTTATATCTCTTGATATGTGTGTTTCCTAAATTATGATTTCTATTGTTCCACCATCTCTTCTCCTTCTTCTCTTTCCCCTTCACCTCCCTCTATTCTCTCCTTACATTACTGTTTAACCCAACACCTTCCACTTTTCCACCCTCACCTACTCCTCCTCCATCACTATCCTCTCACCCTATGGTCACTTGCACACATGTGATCATACCCGTGTTCCTCGCTCCTTTGATGATTATGTCACTTATTCAACACTTTTTATATATCTTGATCCCACATCCTTCACTCACGTCAACAAATTTCCACACTGGCATCAAGCCATGCTTGATGAATTCATTACTCTCCATCGTAATCATATTTGGACACTAATTCTTCCTTCACCAAATGCTAATATTGTTGGTTATAAATGGTTCTTTCATACCAAACGAAATCCCGATGGCTCCATTCAGTGTCATGAGGCTCGACTAATAGCCAAAGGATATCATCAAACTTTTGGCATTAATTACACTGATACCTTTAGTTCTATTGTCAAACCCATTAACATTCACATTATTCTCACTCTTGTTCTATATCAAAATTGGCAAATTCGTGAAATTGATGTCAACAATGCCTTTCTTCATGGTCATCTCAACAAACAAGTTTTCATGGCTTAACCTCCTCGGTTCATAGATCCTCACTTTCCTCATTATGTCTATCATCTCCATAAAACTCTATATGACTTAAAACAAGCTCTTAAAGTTTGGTTTTCTATGTTAAGTAAGAAACTTCTAGATCTTGGTTTTGTCTCATCCAAATCTAACACTTCCTGTTCATTCATAACATCTCTGATCAGACAACCTTTGTCCTGGTTTGTATCGATGATATCTTAGTTATAGGTTATTTACCATCATTCATTACCACTCTTATTACTAAGCTTAACACCGCCTTCACTACCAAAGACTTAGGTCTCCTTCATCACTTCCTTGGCATTGAGGCTCTCCCTATGCCTATTGGTCTTTTACTCACTCAACATACCTACATCAATGATCTCCTTCTTTGAACTGGTCTCCATAACTCTAAACCTGCATGCTCAACCGTCATGGTCATCCCCTTTCTGATGCTACTGAGTATCGTAGCACTATTATTGCCTTACAATATCTTTGCATCACTCATCCTAATATCCAGTTTGCTATCAACAAAGTATCTTAGTTCTTACATTGTCCTACCGACGTCCAATGTTGGACTACAGTCAAATGAATTCTTCGTTCTCTTACATCTGCATCTTCTTATGGCCTTCATTTTACCAAATCATTTTCTCTCAACTTGTGTGCTTATTGTGACATTGATTGGGCTGATTGTCCTAATGATCGTCGTTCTACATCTAGCTATTGTATATGTCTCAGATCAAATCTCATTTCTTAGAGTGCTAAGAAACAACCAATAGTTGCTCGATCCAATACTAAAGTAAAATATCGCAATATTGCTCTTTCAGCTGTAGAACTTTGTTGGATCACTTCTCTCTTAGGGAAATCGACCTCTCTCACATCAAACCTACTCTTCAGTATGATAATCTTGGTGCTACTTTTCTTGCTTCTAATATAGTCTCTCATGCTTGCATAAAGCACATTGAGATCAACATTCACTTTGCTCGAGATTTGGTTGCCAACAAGTCCCTCTACACTCGTCATTTCCCATCTACTGAGCAAATAGCTGATGTTCTAACAAAAGCTCTCACTTCAACTAGATTCCAACATCTTCAAGACAAACTCCTGATTACACATCGTCATGAGTTTGAAGGGGGCTGTTAACATGTAATTCCAACCACTTTATTTTTCTGTTAATATTTGTTATTTAATTAAGTTCTTATCCATCTCAGTAGATAATTCTTATCTATATTTTCTGTTAATTTTTCATCTTATCATACGTATCTCTATTAGTCTATATAAAGGCTATAAACTCTCTGTAAACACACAAGTAATGCAATATTTCATCATTCATATTATTCCAGTTTTATCACACAATGCAGTATTTCATCATTCATATTATTCCAATTTATCACACAACATCTGTAAGTTTGAACCCAACAATTCTGGTCTAAAACTATTTTGACCGAAATCCAAGAAGACACACTACGTACGTCAGATAAGGTAACTACGGTGGAAGCACCATATAGCTACGTTCGGGAACCTTCTTAAAGGTAGCCCAGATAAGATCGAAATACAAAGGGAACTGTGCTATAGCGAAGAAAGTCACCGGCAAGCAGGTCACTGCATAAACCGGGAGTGCCGCATGCTTTTGTTTTTCATTGAGCACGAAGAAATGCCCTGAACAGAACGAAACAAATATTGCAGCAATTGACACGAACAGAGAAGATAAACCCACCAAAAGTCTTCTAGGCAGCTCTCTCCTGAAATCTTTCACTTCGTACCGAGAAGTAAGGATTGCAAGGAACATAACCACGGATGTTATAGAGAAGCCCAGAGCTACGAGAGACGCGACAGCGAAGACTTTGAATGCAGGTTGACTTTTGAGGTTTGGAGTGCCAACTCCCTCTTTTACGCCTCCTGGAACATTGCTCGATGTGGCAAAGGCCACGGTGGCTATTAGAGCTGCCACTACCGAGCAAGACTGAGAGGTGTTAGTAAGCCATTTTCCACCATTTTCCACGAGTTCATGGTGAGTAGTTGAGAATATATGTTCGGGTGTCTTTCCATCCTTGTTGAGGAGAAGGGAGTTATGTGCCATGGAGTTCTCTACAAACTGCACTTGTAAAAACACACGTTTATCGCAAACTAGGCCCTTCATTTCATTGAGTTGTACACCACAATTTACAAAATTCAATGCACGAATTTAATTTGGGGGTGTAGGTGTACCTCGTACCACTTGAGTTCCCATTGCATCTGTAAAGCAGCGCCAGGAATAAGCCAGGGCTTGTAGTCTCCAAGCATAGCGGCGAGATGTAATGCGGTATTTCCATTTCTATCAACCTGGCGGAATTCGCTGTCCTTGACTGTACTGCTCGCAGTGTCTTTTGCATTTCTGTCAAGCAAAAGCTGATAGACTTGTGGTTGCCTGTGCTCCACAGCCAATAGCACCAAATTTTTCCTATCTGCGTTCATGTCATGAATAGCGATAGGAAACTTGTCAAGGATTTTCTCAACCATCTCGGTAATGCCGTTTTTTGCAGCTAATAAGATAGGGTTCTCAATCTTTGGCATGTCAGGGGCCTTTGGCTTGCGGTTCTGCATTGCCATTAGCACGATATTCTTGTCAACATTTCCCTGAGGAAAATGTTTATTTAAGATTGTCTCCTTCAAGTCCTCATTCACCATGACCAATCTAAGCGCTATCTCCTCCGTCTCTGTCTTCCATGTTTTTGAATCAGGCGTTCCCTTTTGTTGGTTTGACCAGTCGCCCTGCTCGATGTCGTGGTCTTCCTCACTGTTTTCACGAAGTGGACGAGTTCCACTCTCTTCATATTCGTACATTGTAGCTCGTTCAATAAGCTGGTTCAATAACTGAGCAGCCCAACTGTGCTTCTCTTTCTTTTCCCTTATCTTGCTTATCTCCGACGATCCTTAATCCCGTTTGCCATTATTCAAGGCACATATTAGCCCAAGTTAGTGAAGAGAAAAACAGTGAGAAAAAAGATTTCAGGACATGATTGATTCCTGGAACTTGGAAACACATACCTAATCCAAGAAAGACTAATATTGCTTTGGATGCAAACTTGACCAACTGGAAGCAGGTATCGTAATTGGAAGGCAAAATTTGAACTCGTCCACGAGCTGGTTTATTGTTCATTGAAAATAAGCCAATATAGTGATTAAATAATCCCAATATCTACATAAATCATATTTGGCTTTGTCGTTAAATGAATAAATTGTTAAATTTCTAATTTATAATTTAAAAAATTACTCGTACGCAAATACATTATACAAACATCATCACCGGTATAGTATTAAATCCCCTGAGCTCTATAGTTCCAAATAACTGACCTTGGGAATTCTGCGTGTGTCCATCAGGTTGCGATGTTATCACTGAGAACACAAAAGCAGCAATTTTGGTGAAAGAACAATCTTTAGTCACTCTTTCTTTCATACATATTTACTAATCCTTTCTTTAAATTTGATCCTTACCTATTTTAATCATCGTCTTCACCAACGAAAGAAAGTAAATAAGAGTTTTGCAATGCTCTGGGTAGTGGGAATCATCAGTCTCCTTGGATGCCCGCCCGGAATGGGAATCATCAGTTTCAGATTCCTTGGATGCCTGCCCGGAATTTCTATGTTCTTTAGGTGGAATCTCCACCATTAGGTCATCAACAAAAGTACCTTTCAAAAACCAGATAAGAATATAAAAACAAAATGTCATGATTATTCTTCCCAGCTATAAAGATTGAACTTAAGAATAGTGACAAGCGTAAACTTACAGTAGTATACTAGGCGGGAGTAACCTCTGAGGTGGCTACCACTTCTAAAGACGTTAGGTTTGCTAGCCAATAGGTGCAGCGGGGTTACTCCTCGCTCGTTGTAAGTGTTCACAAGTATGTGGTGGGCTTGCCCCTTCGAGTGTTCGTCATAGAAATGTATGATTTGAAATGCCAAATCTAGATGTGTAAAAACAATAGGCTCACTATATTTTTTATGATACAAATATGAAAGCATCGGTAATGATGAAAGAAGCGCTCACTGAAGTATTCTCCGGCAATGGCAGCGTGGAGAATGGTGTCACCTCCATTGCCCCTGAAGATTTGGCTGCGTTGATCTGGAGGAAGACTATAATAGAGGCAAAGGAAAGCCTCTTCTTTACCATGGCGCACAGCCAAGAAGAGTGGCGTGTCGGAGTCATGGTTAGGGGTGGTCAACAAGGACGAATTTGCTTTAGCTATGCATTTGCACATTTTGGCACTTCCGAGTGAAGCAGCTATATGGAGAGGGGTGTCACCTTGCTCGTTTTTGGTTGCAAGTGCACGCATTGCATCATCCTTAGACTGTGTCATCATTATATCTACAAGTTCCCTCACTTTCTCCTCTTGCCCGTCAAAGACTGCAATGTGTAGAACTGTGTCCTTTGTCTTGGTGATTTGAGCATCGTAACTGTTGGTATGCTCCCTATATATTTCCACCACTTTTTCCCATTCAGCCTTCATGACCAATTCAAACAAATTTTTCCTGATGGTCTCGATATCGGGATCCATTGATCACTCCTCCCAAGGTCCAAGAGTTTTGGGTGCTTTTACAATTGCATGAAGGTTACTACTATATAAGGGAAAAGTTTGAGAGAGAAATATTTGTTAACGGGAGAAAAATGGTCCACCATATACTTTAGTAAACATGAAGAGACTTCAGCTTTACATAAAGAGAAAAGAGACGGGTAGCTATTTTTCCTTTGGTTGGGGAACGTATCGGATGACTTGCATTGCACTCAAAGGTCAATACCAAAAGTTATGAAAGTGGTCTGTCCATTTCTGAACTTTACTCACTCCTCCACTGAAGGACTGTGTAACAAAAATCTCAAAACTGCTCATGAAGTTATAATGTAATTATATTGGAAGTTTACACTTTGAAAGACAAGTGTAGGTGAAGAATTTAAAGGTTACCAATTTGATCGGAATGTACTGATTGGTATATCAATTAAAATATTAACCAATTCTTTTTTATAAAATATCACATTAAAAAGATTATATTATAAATCAAAAGTATTATGATATTGATATGCTTGATTCAATTAATTCTTAATAAGTGTATAGTATTTAATTGTCACAATGAGCAGCAATAATATAATAATTTAATTTTAAAAATAATGTCATTGTGACTAACTTAAATTTTATTATAAAATTTGATTTATTTAATAATTTATAACAATCTCAAAGATTTACTATAAAATATTAATTTAATTTTACAAAAATATATCTTTATTTTTAACATTTCCATTCAATTACATGTTAGATTTTAATATTTTGAAGTATGTAAAGTTTTTAATTTAATTTTTTAAAAATAAAAATTTGATAAGATTATATTCAATCAATTATTTATGATATAAACTATGATATCGCATAAATTTATCATTTTTATTAATTGTATAGGTTTTACTATATTACATGGCATGCACATAATTAGTAGCATAGCGAGACTTATATGTTTTAATTAAATTGAAATTATCTACTTTAATTTTGATTTAATTTAAATAATCTACTTTAATCACAATAAACTGAATTTTAACCAATAAAATTATAATTACAAGGAAATTCTCATATTAGTTTTAAACTTTCATCTCTCTTCATTATTTTCAGCACAGGGACAACATTCTAAAAATTAGATGCTTGCCTTCAGCTCCTTAACAACTATTGTTCCTTCCTTCAGCTCCTTAACAATCCACGACCTCATGAAAAGAGTCTTTAATGATACATAGAGTAATGAGATCCTAAGATAAGAACTAACATCACTTAAATTAAATGTGACGTAATCAATCTAGTGGGAGTTGACACATAGCTCATACTCTGAACAAAGTAGGGTATAGTATAGTGAAAGGACGAATTGCATAGTAATTGTCTATAGAAAGGTTCATAAGTTGGATAACTATTGAAGAGTTCATGTGTTAATCCACTTATATTCCAACAAATTGGAATCATGAAACCCTTCATGATTTGATTGAATTAAGAGTTAATTCAAGTGCCTAAAATATCTGGGAACCTAAGGGTCACATGCATAAAAGATCGAATAAAAACAAGTGTATATGGCCTAATTTAAGCAGGCCATAATCGTGACTTGTAAGACCACGATCATGGCCGAAGGAGAGCCCAATTGTAAAAGTGCCACCCACGATCGTGATGGAGGGCACGGAATGGTATATAAGTGAGTTCTTCACTTATGTACATGAGCTTCCTTCATTTCTTACACACTTAAGCGATAGAGAAATGGTTCTAAAAGAGTTCTAGAGTAAGAATAAAGTGTCTTGAGTTTTGTTCTTGAAATTCATGCAACTGTTGCACGAATCAAAGTGCATGCGACAAGATTCTTGACCTATGTTCCATCCTCTTGAGCATCTACTAGAATTCATCTAGTTTGGTGCTTAAATAACCCTAAAACATTGTTTCTTCTTTCATCTTTGCATGTTCTTAGAGGTCAAGTAAGGGTTTGGTGTTTACAACAACCCAAATAAAGAGAAGAAACAAGAAAGAAGGAGATACAAAAGGTAAAAGTTTTGTTATTTCATGTTCTCTTATACATATCTATGCATGCATGTTATAATCTTGGGAATTTGGGGTTGTCATGGTGTCAGAATCTTGATTCTGACACTTCTATTGTATCCGCAAGCATGTGATACTTGCAACCATAGAAACCCAACACATCTTGATCCAATTGAGCTTGGAACAACCCCTCATCATTATCATCAAACTAATTGTGAATATCATAGTCAAATTCTTCACCATCTATTGCAGGATGCTCATAACCATGCTTATAGTAGATTTCAATATTGTGATGATTCAAATCTTCCATTTTTAGAGCATAGCCAATATGTCCTTATCATAGTGTAAGCTTAACTCCTTCAAGCTTCTCATCGACTTATTAAGAAATTTGTTAAACATAGATATCACTCTATGTCCTTTATAGGAGTAGCATGCTAAGTTCATGAACACCATATCCTTCTTCATTTTAATATTTCCTCATCATAATTATTATTGTGTCTTATAATAACCCACCATAATGAAATTCAAATTTTACCAACACTAGAAAAATATTGGGCATTTTTAATAATAACATGTAACATAATATATAAGAAGATGGTTATAAATAGATACACATGCATAAGTTTAGACTAAATAAGATAATCTAAGGAAAGTGTGATTGAGTAAAGTATATGTTATATGGAAATTACAAAACACAACTGAGTAAAGTATATTCAAGTCATTACAATAATAAATGGTTAATTAAAAAAACACAACGAAGAAGAAAAATTGAAGATGACAAAGAGTGAAAAATTGAAATGATTATTTCCATCAAAGGGAATTATTGCCTAATGTAAAATGTTCATCATAAATTAGAGTTGCAAATGAATATTTATAAAATAATATAATACATATTTGAAGAGGAAAAGGAGAAGAAAAAACAAAGCAATCTCAATTTGGGACAATTATAGTGTTTATGTTAAAAAAAATGTTTATACTTGACACTAACTAACTTTTGACGTGCGTATACTTGATATAAGCTTTTCATTGCTATAAGGTGACATGTTATCTCAAGGAAATCAAGTGAACTTCAACATATAGTTGATATCTTAATTCCTGATATATTTAGTTTTAAATAAGAATTGATAATTAAAGTCAACCCAACGAAGAATTGATAATTAAATTCAACAAAAGATACAAAGTTACAATTACCAACAGGGAAGGGACAAACAACTTCCCTTCTCTTGTGAAACACTTACAGTAGCTCTAGTTCACATGGTGCAAACACAGACACAATGAAGAAAGATTAGAACTTGAGCATGGTAGAATATTATCCTAATTATATAGCATGGTAGAATATTAGAAACAATCTTCACAAAAAGATTTTAAATTTCTATGAAGTTTAAGAGCTAAGCCAAATAACCTAAGCACATGTAGACGAATAAATCAATAACTATCTAAGAGCATTATGTTCCAAACATAATTCATAGGCCAAATACATATGAAGCACTTCCTGATTTTCTTGTAATGAATTAGAAAACATAAAAACAAAAATGAAAAAAGGAACTTGGTTACAAAAAATTAGAAAATACAACAAAAGTATAAGCAAGAAACACCTCTTTTTTGTCAGTGTTATATCCTTCAAAATTGTAATTTATGTAGTGCAACTGAGAAGATCAGTTCGACATATTTTGTAATGCAAAAAGGAGTGAAGAATAGTGTATAATAGAGAATTGCGTGCAATAAAGGAGCAAATCACAAATTCTGTAATGCAAAAAGAGTGGAGAATGGTATTTGATAGAGAAGATTGGTGTGACAACAAAGAATCTGTTATCAGGAGGAGCAAAGAAGGTAAGATTCGTACGACAACGAAAAAGGGTGTGCGATAGGAAAGAAAAGTTTCAATAGAGAATGGTGTGTAGGTAATAATCTGAATCCCAAATTAATTTAGGGTTAAAACTCTTTTGTTTTAATTTTCTTTAATTTGCTTAATTTCATTTTGTTAGTTTAATTAAGCCTAACATGTACAATTTAATATAGCAATCATAGGTGTTTAGATTTAAGTCTAATGTGTCTTGCCACATCTGCAATGATAATGGATATACTAAAGTCAAGCTAGATTTGAAAAAATTGAAAGTTTGAGTATTTAATTGTCACCTTTTAAAGTTCAGGCTATAATTGTTAAATTCAGTAAGGTTTGAATTTTTTTTTATGTTTAACCCTATAACGTAATAGGTTGGTTTAAGACTATGCCTCTTGAGTTAAAAAACACATCATTTGATAAAGATTGTTACATAAAATTTCTTTTCTTAAAAAAAAAAGAGTTAAGTGGTAGAAACCTAAAATAAATTTTAAAAAATTTGCACATTAAAAAGTGAAATTAAGGCATTGATAGTACATCTTATCACATTTCTACATGAAACTAAAATTCCTTTATCCATCCTATTTCTCCTATTTGGAAAGATATAGCTTCCTTCATTTAAGATGTATAGATTTTAACTGACTCAACTAAATTATTTTTTCCTCCATTTTTTTCAGATAATTGCTTACACAGCACAAGGAAATTTTATTAGAAACATCGTTTACATATAATTGCTTACATAAGGAAAAGTTATTAGAAACACCATTTACAAATGCAAAAATATAAGTGAGAAACATATATACCAAAAGAAAGAAACATGCAAGTTACCGAATTGTTTGACAATAAAATTCAAAAAAGTTTGGCACTATCAAATTTATTATCCCTTATAACTTTCATACTTCACCATTTACCTTATATGCCATTTTTTGTAAGAAAAATAATCAATGTTGAAATTTTTTTTCCTTAATAGTCTTCATATAATTCAACTTCAAATCTCCTTCTTCTCTATAAAAAATTATGAAAGCATGAATGATTTATTTACTTTACAAGATCATACATATAATGATCTTGCAAATTGATTATCCCTTATAACTTTCGTACTTCACCATTTACCTTATATGCCCTTTTTCGTAAGAAAAATAATCAATATTGAAATTTTTTCTTAATATTCTTCATATAATTCAACTTTAAGTCTCCTTCTTCTCTATAAAAAATTATGAAAGCATATGAATGATTTATTTGCTTCGTAAGATCATACATATTATGATTATGGCAGCAAACTCTCCCTCTTGTCTACTAAAAACAATCATAGCAATAACATGTAATTCCAACCACTTTATTTTTTATCAATATTTGTTATTTAGATAAGTTCTTATCTGTATATTTAGATCATTCTTATATGTATCTTTCCGTTAATAATCCATGTTATCAAATGTATCTTTATTAGTCTCTATAATGGCTGTAAACTCATTGTAAACACACATGCAATACAACTTTTCATCATTCTTATTATTCCAGTTTATCATAGTATTAGAGCCCACAAACACATTACCTTTTTTTTCAACTTCAACATCCACATTCAAGACAAAACACATTCCAATTTTACATTCCAGAAGCCAACCTACCTCTCCCTTTGACATACCTCTCAAACTAGATACTCACATTACCAACACTCATACTTTGGAACACATTCAACACTTTAGCAGAATTATCCCACAAGCCTTTTATCAAAAATTTGATACCACAATCAGTATTCCCAACAAACACAATCTTTCATATACATGGCAGACATGACTAACCTAACATTACCCTTCAACCAAATCACAAACTTCCTCACAACACCAATGAATTTATCCAATTACCTTTTTTGGAAAAATCAAATTAAATCTATTTTGATTACCTTTGATCTCATTGGCTATGCGGATGGCACTATCTCCCACTTGCAGTAGCATCCATCTCAGAATCTCCATATCCAAAATTTCACAAATGGCACAAATATTATCGACTTGTCTATTGCTTCCTTACAGCATCGCTTTCACCATCAATTGCTCGCCTACCCCTCAACCATTTTATTGCTCATGCCCTCTAGCTTGAATTGTCATATCACTTCATGCAACAATTGGCGTCCCAATGTTCGGTTCTCTATTGCTGACTCTATACGCTGAAGAAAGGATCCCATACTATCACTTATTTTCACTCTCTCATTTTTACCATTGTCGATGACTTAGCTGCCAATGGTGATGTCGTCTTCGATGATGACTTGGTTCTCTTCACTTTGAATGGTCTCCTAGTCGACTACGAATCCTTCATCACCATCACAGAACAGTATGATACTATCCTTATATTTCCCGAGCTTTATGCAAAACATCTGTTCATGAACAACGTCTGTTATCTTCTCACTCACCTCTACCGCCGGACACATCCTTTGTTGGCCTCAGGTCTCGATATGGATTTTACGGCAACTATGTGCCATCATTGGGATTTATTGGAATTAATAATAAATAGATTTGCAAACTTATCAATAAAATAAAATATATAATTAAATTAAATTAAATTCTAGACAAGGAAAATTTATGGTGGGGCTTTTTTGATATAAGCAAATAGTAATTAAAATGTCATAGAATGATTTTAGATATAAAATTAAATTATAAAAAATCATGAATTAATATAAACAATTAATTAATAATAAAATAAATAAATAAATAATATATAATATCAAAATAAAAGAAATAGATAATAATTATATTAAATAAATAAAATTCATAGGGGAAGTAAAAACAATACCAAACAATTTAATGAAAAATTATCCTAGCAAAAAGTGAACAAAAAATAAATGAATTTGGGTGTTAGGTGAATAATTTGCAATTTCATTAAGGAATGAACTTTCAAAACTCAAAAGAGAAGAAGTCACAGGCGTGACTCTTCACTGTCACGCTTGTGACAGAAAAAAACAAGGAGGGAATTTAATTTAATTTAATGGCATGGAGAGGAAAAAGTCACAAGCATGAGTTTCATCTCTCACGCCTGTGTGAGAGAGAGAGGCGTCGCGATCGTGCTTGTGCATGATCGCGACATAGGGTGAACAGTGAAAATTTTGGGGATTGTTGCGATCATGCTTCGTTGCGATCGCGACTTCCCAGTTGAACACCTTCACTTCTAAATAACATATCTTTCAATCTAGAAGTTCAAAAATTGCAAACTTTATATCGTTCGAAAGCTAAGAAAAAGATCTACAAATTTATGAAGACAATTTTGTCTAATTCAACCTGTATTGATACAGTTTAATCGTTTAGGTAAAGTTTACCTTTTCAGTCAAAAATTTGTTACTAATACCAATAATGCTATATTTTAAAGGCCATAAATTTTGTATCTGAAGTTCAAAAATTTCGATCTTTATACCATTAGAAAGTTAAAAGAATAATCTACAACTTTTGTGAAGACCACTTGGCCTAATTCTACCTAGATCAATGCAGTTTATTCCTTAAAGTTTCATATTACATTTTATCCTATTCTCTATTTTCCATTTGTTTGTCCACATACATTTCTAATGCAAATTCCAAAAGACCCGAACCAACTTTCAATTCCATACATATAAAACTCCTTTATTAACCAATTTACTTCATATAAGTCTATACAAAGATCTCCCAACATCTAACAATTCATTTTTAACACCAAGTCATTTTAACAAAAGAAAGAATTTGCACATACACATATATAAGAGAAACTTTGCAACTTTCACTGTCAATTTACAACAAACAGAGTTGATGCTCATCTTCATACTTCACATCATAATGCCATATCAATATCATAATTACAAATTAAATTCAAGAATGTCTATGCTGATATGCTTCTAAGATCACCAAAAATGGTTTACACTAACTTAGTTATAAAGAATCTAGAATTCTTGGAGATTGCCAAGACTTTGCAAGGCGCAATAATGATCTGTTGATTCTTCACTTGAGGAGTAAAAAATTTGTGGGGTGAGCTGGGGAGCTCAGTAGCTAATATGTTTATAGCTAGTGATAATGAACCATACACAATTCCAGCGCATATATATAGTATTAATTTGGATTTTAACAAATCACAACATTCACAATCTAAATTTGACAAATTTTCATAAACATGAAATACTTCATCTCACAAATCAGATTATAAAAATCAATTTATCATCAAACCATAAAATAACAATTCAAAATGCAAGGCACAAACATAATGGCTCGAGAGTTCCGTGGAACGAAACGGAGAAACCGAAGTTTACACCGTGAAACAAAACAAGTTCAATTTCTCAGGATCTTGTGGCCACAAACAGACAGCCGGGAGAAGGCTATAGGTCATCATGCAAGTGACTAACAAAACGGGTTCCTCTCTTGCCCACATAAACAAATTCAAATGCATATATATATTTGATAACTTAATCATAGTTCATGCTTCTAAACTTTTCTGTTTTTATTTAACACAAAGCAGTAAAATCTTTCAAGGATAACAAGTTAACAAATCACAACACATTTTTCTCACATCCACAATGGTTCAAAAAAACCATATTAAAATACATACACTCAATTATTTCAGCTCATCATCACTAAAACCATAAACATATTACCCACCTATTTATTTGATACTCCAAAGATCAAGCTTGTTCTTCTCCTTGCTCTTGACATCAACTAGCTTGATTCCCTAAGAAAAAACATATTTTTATTTAATCAACACACACACATGAAGCTTTCCTTAAACCTAGCTATCCATGAATAAGCTTAAGCTT
>JAOSBN010053885.1:0-14359 GCA_027563595.1 Erythroxylum suave | reverse complement strand
TCTCTTCTTTCTCTCTTCTCACGATTTTCTTCTTCTTCTTTCTTATTCAAGACTACATTTTGTCTTGATTTTCCAATGTTGGCCTTCATTTGTCTCTTATGACCATTACACTAATTTAATTCTAACATCTCTAATTAATAACCCTAATTTCTATTCATGTTTGCTAAATTGATGACTAAATTTTAAAAATAAACGACTAATTAAATAAAAAATAATTTAAATTTTAAAATTTTGGGGTCCAACAGACTATGTACTTGACCATGTAAGGCCACGACCCCTTTTTAAACCCTAACCTTCTCCTTATTTCTTATTTTTCTCCCTCTTCTACCACTTCTTTAGTGTGCCCCCCTCCTACAACCTAACTAGCCATTTTCAAGCTATTTTTACAACACCCAATTGGATTTTTCTTGCATTTTACATCGATTGCACTTGGACTTGTGGGAGTTTACGTAATTTCAGGGCTGTTCTTCATTCAATGTTCTAGGTTTCACATTTGCATCAATTCAATGTATGTTTTGCTAATTTTGTTCTTGTTTTGCTATTATAAGTTGAATTTCATTCCTTTCCCTATGAATTATTAGATTTATTTTATGAATTGCTTTGTGATTGGATGAAATCCAAATTTAGAATTATTAATTTTGTTTAATATGTTATGGAATTGTAACAAATTTCTTTATATTAGGAATAATTTGGTATTTTTCATTCAATTAGTTAATGTTTGTTAGTTTAATTATATACAAATTCTGTATTTTGCATGATTTAAGGTTAATTGTTTATGTAGTTTAGGAATTTTTAATTAGTTAAATTTATTAATTGCATTCTAGTTATTGTCTTTGTAATTTTGCTATTATTTTAATGTTCTAATTATTTTGTTAATTTCCTTGTTTTTAGTTTAATTTGAATGTTTAATTGTGTGCATTTTTGCAATTGCGTAGCATAATCTGTGTACGATTTAACTGTGGGAAAATTTTTATTTAATATTTTTTATATCATTATTTCCTTTCATTTTAGTTCATTTTAGGTACAATGAGAAAAAGAACAGAGGCGATACAACAACGAAGTGAAAAGGAGGCACTAAGAAAATGACAAAGAGATGAAAGGTCTTCTAGAGTCCTAAGTGGAGCTCGCTCACCACTAGCATGAGAGACAATTGCACATTTACCGACTTGACGCGAGATGTTATAATTTAATATTGGGGCCCATAAGGAGCAATTTTAGAGGTTGAAAGGCAATAAACTTGGTGCCGATAAATGTATAAATTGGGAGGCGTTAGAGCAAGTTAGATTGGCTCAGCAAGTTCAGGATCTCATCAACATTGAAGTATGGTCCCAATTCTTTAAGATCACAGAGCTAACATATCAAGAACTTACATTTAACTTTTGCTCTGCTTTCTTCATGGAAAAGGGAAGCACAATCCAATTTCAGATGCTTAGGAACATGACAAGGAAAAATTACACAAACTTCTTTGTAATGATATGGTTCTATGATTAGGACTTTCTAGAGATGCATGACTATATAGACCTTCTAATAATTTTTTTCATACAGGATAATACCATGAACCATGTTATGGAAAAGCAGTCTCGCCTCATTCTTAAAACTATCATAGTGGGCACTACTCTTCTAAAGCCTAGAAAAATACACCCTTGTAGATTAAGTAGGATCATCTAATTTTAAGGAATGGAAAATAAACTCAGAGCCACCCAAACTAGGTTGAAGTCAATAGGTTCAACCAAGTTAAGTGAGCTTTAGACTGAACTATTTTTTTTAAGCATTAAGTTAGGCTCGAACTTTACTCTATAAATTAAGTCCAGCCCAAAGTTTGATATATATATTAATTAGCGTGAGTTTTAAGCTATCCCTAATTTATTCTTTGTTCTCTCTATCGTAACAGTAAAACAATCATACTCCTTCTTTTTTTCTTTTCCAATTCTTTTATTCTTTCTAGTGATAATTTGAATGATAAGTGACATGATACCATGTTGATGTCATATGTTGTTGGTCCTTTAGTTTTCCCTCACCTTTAGACCACTATTTAGCCTCTTTAAAACCTATAAAACATAGTTTAAACTCTGGGACTCTCTAATCATGAAGACTTGTCCAAGAACTCATTAAAGTTGAACCTATTGAAATTAAGAAATCAATTAAGTGTTGCTTTTCCTTTTGTAGCTTAAAACAACAGCTTGAAGGTAAATACAAGCAAAAGGCATTGATAGTTGTGTTTTGTATGATGTTTTAGGTGTGATTTGTTTTGTAATCAGTGTGAATTTGAGTGTTGAGTGTGCATTTAGGGTTTAATTATGTTAGTTTGTGTGTTTAAGTGTTTTTATGGGTTAGTTTTAATCCTTGAGCTTAATTGTTATATTTTTTAGGTATCTTGACATGTGTGCTAGTGTTGTAGGATAAATAGGGAAAAATAGTCAAGATTTGAAGAGTTTCGGGCCAAAAGACATAGGCCATGATCGTGCACATTGGCCACGATCTTGACAAAGAAGGAAGAGCCAATAGCAGCCAGGACACGATTGTGTACATTAGGCAATGATCGTGACAGAGAGCATTAAGTCAGGCCACGATCATGCACATTGGGCCACGATCGTGCCCTGAATTGGGTTGACACGAAAACTCGACTTTTGAGTGAATTTTTAGACCGTTTCGACCCTGACTTTGTCCTAGGCCTTCCACAAAATTAATAGAACATTACATGATAGCCACCAACAGTCTTTGGAGAGCCTAGAGAGTCATGCAAAAAGAGTGTTATTCTATAAAAATCTGACAGAAACCTAGAGAGAGATCAAGTGATTAAGGAAGGAGAGGAAGGAAGAGAGACACGGAGATGAGTTTGACGCGAAGTACTTCCCGGAACAGAGAGCTTCTCGCAGTCGCTACCTCTTAGATATGTTGTGACAGTATTTCTTATTTGCATTTCGATTTCATTGATGTATGAAATATATATATTTATTGGAAATATTGTTGTAGAGTGTTGATTTGCTGTCTATACTCACCTTTGGGTTTTTAGTTGTGGAGATTAATAAAATTTATTTGATTGTGTTTTCTTTTGATTTAATTGTTATTCAATTTTGGTTCTTCATAAATTGGCAACAAATTGACAGGGTGAATCGGGTAAAAATCATCGATTTGGGCTAACAAGAGTTAAGTGAATAGATAGGTAGAAAGTTTAATCAAACCAGTAGAGTCGTGTAATGAGAGATCGAGAATAGATTCCCAGTAGGTTAATGGATAATTTTAGAACTAATTTATGTTTTGGAATAATTGCGGATCAAGAGATCGTAATTCCCATAATTTGAATTAGGGAGTATCAATTAGGGTTAAGAATTATAACTCGAGAGAAAGTAATTCAAGGACTTTCTAGACTTGTTAAGTCAGAAATTACATAATTAGTTAGATTTTCTTTAGTTTCGAATTAAATCCCCCTTTCTCTCACTTAGTTATTTCTAGGTTGATTCTCAGATTGTTGTGTGAGTTTACTACTTTGTGACTTTTGGCACTTTAAATTCTCATATTTGATTATTGATTGACTTAAATTATTCACTAGTTATTTGTTTAGAATTATTGTATTTTAGGGTGACCTTAGATTTTAGGACTAGTTTCCCTTCCTCGTGGGATCGACACCTTAGGTACTACGCGAACGACCCATGTGCTTGTGTTAATTACCAAGGTTATAAATAGTAAAACTTAGCGCATTTAACCTTGAGCAAACAACTTTTTGGCGCCTGTTACCGGGGAGGCAAATTTTAGTTCTTTAGTCTTAGGCTTTTCACTTTTCCGTTTTCATTTTTATTAAATTTTAAAAAAAATTAGAGAAGGAGTTTGGAATATAAAGTAGAGACATATCAGGACATCTTAGAATGAGATATGACACATCTGAAGAGCTAGATTCCAGAAAGAAATGGAAAGAACAATGATGGAAGATAGATATTATGGGAAGCGAGGAAATTTTGAGAATTACAATAAGTCATAGTATGGTTGGGGAAATAATGAGCCTTATTGGAACCCGTACATTTTGGGGTGGTAGAACTGCCCTGAATTCTATTGGTTTAATAATGTAGGGACTCCTTTAGGACATCAAGACCTAGCTGAAGTTCAATACAATGAATTTAGTTCATTGGAGTCCAAGCTAGACAAAATCATGGATAAGCTTACAGATATGGAAGAGAACCAAAAGAGATTGGAAAAGAAGTTTAAGCAAGTAACAGAAGATCATGCATCTTTTATTCACAACCTAGAGGTTCAAATAGGCTAGCTTTCCACAGAATTTTGTAAGCAAAGTGTGGAAAACTATCTACGCAGCATGAAGGTAAATTCAATAGAGCCATACTAGGCTATCACACTTAGGAATGGGGTAGAGTTAGAAGAACCAGTGAAAGACTATGTCAAACGCTAACTTAATGATGACCAAGAAATGAAAAAAGTGTACAAAGGAAAGAATGGTAACCCTCTTTGTTATTCACCAGTGCTTAATATACCATATTTGACCATCGAAAAATCTTAGGTGGATGTCCATGCAAAGAACCCTATCATTTGGATTGATGATGATGAAGAGACATTCAATATGAATGATGCATTTAAGAATCTAAAGGTTAATAGCTCATTCAGGATAATTGATGTGTTTGAATCGTATGAAGAACAAGAGGATGAAGAATAGATGACAACAAACATCGAGTTTGAAGAAAGTATAGAATTTTCTGTTTGGGAATCAGAAGAAGCTGAGGAGACGAAGGTGATTGAGGAAGAAAGACAGCATCTCACCTTTGTATAGGACAAACTGTTGAATTTAATAGAAGATTCAGGGAATTTTTTATTCCCTGTTTTGTTGATAGTTCAATTGAAAGAAGGACATTATTGATCCTAATTGGACATTATTGATCCTAATTGGTTTTCATAATGTTATCAACATCGTCCTTCTGATCATTTTGCAATTATCAACATCGTCCTTCTGATCATTTTGCAATTTATAACTTACTCATAGGCTACAAAATTGATGTTGAACGAGAAGGGTGGAAGCAAGTTGTAACACCCTAATACCCCCTGGGAGGATATTGCGAGTGCCACACACAGAGAACACGCTGAAGATGAAACATTTCGAAACATATAAAAGACTTGTATATGCATACATTTATTTCCAGAATCTCAACAAACATACATCGCATATCAAAATTTCTGAAAGCAGCCTGAATTAAGGTTATTACAACCCATCAAAATAAAAATTCATGAGTTATAGACATCAGATACAAGTCCAAAAATAATCTCAAAATACATATGAACAAAACAAAAATCAGACTCCTTTGGCCATTGCGGTTATCTTGTCTTAGTTCCTACGTCCCTCTTTCAAAACCTACACAAGGAAAATCCATCATGCTAAGCATATAGCTTAGTGAGTAATAACTAATCTATGGATAAACTGACAACTTATCATATTGAATCAGGTAATAGCATATACATGCATTAAACAATAAATCAAACATAATGTATTTCAGAATAGATTTTATATTTAACAGAACTGAATATCACAAGAGGGTATAAACCCTTCAGAATTAGAACAATAATGTTTATGTCATAATCAAACATAAATATACATCAGAATTACAAAACTAGATAACTGCTAATCCATCGACAGAAGTGGGTAACGGGACTTATACAGAAGAGACCGAAGTCTCGACACCAAAGTGTCATAGAAGAGACCGAAGTCTCGACACCTAAGTGTCAATATCAGAAGACACCGAAGTGTCAATAACAGAAGACACCGAAGTGTCAATAACAGAAGCAGCTGCAGACCCTTCTAGGCATGCCTATTTACCCACAACTAGGACTTAGCAGTTTTAAACAAAACAAATTCATTTCAAACATTTCATGCAAAGTAAATAGTAAATCATATTCACATGCAAGTAGTAATTCAATATCACATTCATCAATCAATACCTTGGACCTTCATGTCCGAAATCAGTACACAATTCAGAACATTCATCAATATCAAATTCAATCCAATAATAAACAAAACAAATCAAGGTGAGACCATCTTCAGTTAATCATAAAATTTAGCCTCTAAAATTATTTACTAAATCTCCCTGATTGCTTATTACCTCGACATCCCAACAATATCTGGAATTGGTCGCTTGATGGGTTTCTCTAAAACATTTAATACTATCACATATCATTATTGTGCACAATTATGAATTCAACTATGCACATTCATGCATACTAAATATGTATGATGCATGTTTATGACAAATTCCGGGTTTCTTATCCTTAATCTTACCTCATTCTCAATCGTGCATAATCATATTCAAATCCTCATTCTAGATTTATTTCACAACCAGCTTTCGGGTCCACTTTTTTCAACTATTATCCTTAGGAGTGTGAGGTACTTAGGTAATACTTCCATCTAGCAAACTTTTCCCTCTCTTTCTTAGGTTTCCAATGATACCAAGATTATCCAATTTGGTTTAGTATACTGAAAGTTATACGCCAAAATATTTCAGATTGCTCTTAAGCTTCAACAAAATTCTTATCTCAACTTCCAATCAGATTCTGAAATTCCTAATGGTAGAATTAGAATTTAATCTCTTCATAAAATTTGTAGCCTTATGACTCTAATTTAATCCAAATCAAAAATCTCTCCGTTTGGATAACTACAGAGAAAGTTATGCCCAAAATACCAAAATATGTTCTGTGCTGGAAAGTTCGCGTGAAATCTTACATGTTCTCCATGACGAACCCCTGAGTTGGCCGTGGAGAACTTCATCCTTCAAGTTAGCCGTGGCAAAGCAAGGAGAGTTAGCCGCAGTGAAATTGGATAGAAGCATACTTCATTTTCCATATTTTAACTTGAAGCCACTTTTCTAGTCTCTTAAGGATATAATTCAAATTTGATTCCTTTATGAAAAATTTAGCTCTGTCTCTAGTTTACTCTAAATTAAACTTTATCCAATTTGGATATTTACAGATCAAGTTATGCCCTAAAGATAGATGCATGCTCAGTAAAATTCTGCATATCCTAACTCTAGCTCACTTTAAACTTTCACCAAGTTATATATATCTCTGAATCTACTTCTTCCTTCAACACCCACACCTATATCAACATCATTCATGCATGCAACAATCCACAAGCATGAAAATGTATACTAATTAGGCATGCATGCAGTTACAAACATTAAAACATGAATAAACTTACTTGACTAAGCTTCCTTTTTCAACAAAATTTCCATAACTTAGGAGAGCAAATGAGAGTTTCGGTGGATGCAGCAAGGGAAGGAAGAGTGAAATAAGCAATTGACTGAAGGTTTATAAGTTTTTTTGGCAATGAATGAGCCAAAAAGACTAACAAATGTAGAAAATAGGTGTTTAGACGATGGAGGAGATGAAGTCTTCGGTGGAGGAAAAATGAAAGTTCATAAATGCAGAAACCATTTTTCCTAATGCCTAGGTGTCCCTTTTTAAGGCTTGACACATGTCTCCAATACATGTGTTACATATGTCTTCCAAGTAGGCTACCATGACACTTATCAATTTTTCCAATTGTCACACATTAATAGGTCCATTTGTCACTCCATAATTTGTCTCTTAATTTCTTTATTTTTTTCTTAATCTAAAATACCTCAAATTTTCAATAAATTTCCAAATACACACCAACTTAATTATCCAAGACAATTAATCCATAATTCACCAAAATTTCGAAATAAAACTATTATCACCAAATAAATCTGTAACACATTTAATCCAACATTCATACTTTAATAACTAAAAAAAATACATCACTTATACCCAGAAAATGTCATGAATGCATGTATAATATTGGTATGAGTCCAAAAAGGCATATGCACAAATAAACAAAAACTCAATTATGCCAAACATTCCATGCATTGAAATTCCTTGATATTCTAACCCTTAATATGGGGCGTTACAATATTGCTTGCACTAAAATTTGATTTCTAAAAACAAAGTTTTGAAATCTACCATTTTAGTCAAATCTTGCATGCTTAAGTTTTCGATCCAACACTTTATTGATGGACAATTTCCTGATCTTTTGTTGATAAAACCATATTGTTAGGAGAGCTTTTTTTCTTATCTCAAATGTTTTTGTTTATGTTCTTAATTGTATCAATCACTTAAGGTGTTTAATTCTAATCATTATTGTTAAACATTGTTGAGAAAATCCTCTATTGAGATTAGTACGAGTCAGTCGTGCCATTGGGATTTATTTACTTTCATGGATTGTGAGGACGAGGGATAGTTTCAAGGATTGAGTGAGTCGGCTCAACAAAGCCTTATATAAAACTATTACAATTAGTGAAAGTATTAAGGTGGGTGAGAGCCCTGCAAATATAGGCAAGGTGGTCGAACTACGTTAACAAATGTTGGATGTTGATTTGTTATTTTGTATTTAATTTGTTTCATTTTTGTATTTTTCTAAAAACTTATAGTTGTTGCGACTAATTCATAATTTGTACGAAACTATATCTTTCAAGACTTTCAATTGGTAGCAAAGCAGGTCACCTAATTAGAACTAAGTACTTCAAGTTAGTACAGATTCGTGTTTCATAATTATAGCTATAAAAGAAGTTGCATCAATCACTAGGCCACCGTTGTTAAATAGTTCCAATTATCCTACATGGAAATCATAGATGACAGTATTCATTTAAGCATAAAGAAAAAAGCCATGGAACTCAGTTTTAAATGGCTGGACACATATAGTGATGATTGATGAAAAGGGAGAAGCAGTTCTTAAAAATGTATTTGAGTGGATAAGGGTTGAAGAAGAAAGAGTGCTTGGCAATTCTCATGCATTGAATGCAATCTTCAGTGATTTCAATAAAGGACACTTTAGTATGATTTCTGCATGTGAATCTGCGAAAGAGGCATGGGACACTTTACAAACTATACATGAGGGATCGAAATCTATGATAGCCTCAAAACTTCAGATATTGGCTGTGAGATTTGAAGAGCTGAAGATGGATGAGAGTGAACCTATTGAAGACTTATATAAGAGATTGTGTGACATATCAAACCAAGCACATCAACTTGGGAAGAAGTATTCTAATCTGAAACCTGTTAAGAAGACATTGAGGTCATTGCCTCTGAGATTCATATCGAAAATTTCGGCCACAAAAAGAAGCCCATGATATTAATGAATTATCTTTGGATAAGGTAATTGGGATTCTTACTAACTTTGAGATGAATTTGTTAAGAGATAAATGATAAAAGAATGATTGGCATTGTAGTCGAGATTGGTATAGCCTTGAATCACTTAAGCGACGAATTCTATGAGAATGAGGATATGAAGTTATTGAAAAGAATTTTTAACAAGTGGTTAAAAAAGTTGAAGAAAGATAGACCCAAGTTCAGGCAAAACGATGGGAGCTCATTAAATAATAACTTCAAACAACAAGTTAAAACTAAAAAGGGTGAAAGAAAAGTGAAGAAAATTCAATATCGTGAATGTCTAAGCTTTGGACATATGCAAGGGGAATGCACTAATACTTTGGAAAAGAGAAAAGGGAAGTCCTATACAAGCACTTGGTGTGAGAATGAATTTGAAAGTGAGCATGGTAATGAAGAAGAATTTGTTAGTAGTGTTGCATTAGTTGCTTTATACATCAAAAGTCCAATTGCTTGCTTAACAACAACTAAGAAGGAAGAAACTAATGTTGAAAACGTGGGTAAATTAGTTCAAAATTTTGAGGAAATGTAGATAAATTGGTCCAAAGTTTAATTTCATAGTATGACAATGATTTGGAAGACAAAAGTGAGGATATTTACAAAGCCTAGTTAATATATGCAAAGTAGGTGCAAACATGTAAGAAAAATGAAAAGCAAAAGAAGGAAAACTCTACCATAAAGAACATCATTCAAGACCTTAAGAAGAAATTGTTATCTACAATAGATGAGCTTGATGAAACAAAATTGAAGCTGGTCAATACAGAAAAAGGAATAAGAATGCTAAATGGAGGTACTGAAAAATTAGAACAATTGTTGGAAATTGGTAAGATTAAAGGAGATTTGCAAGGCGCTAGCTACAAAGGTGAGTGTTCTAAGGTAAATTATAATAAAATTGATGATGCTGGAATTGTCAAAGGAGAAATCTAAAGGAAAAATCAGAGGTTCATACCTATATGTTACTTTTGTAAGGTTATCAGGCACATAAGATTGAAATATTACAAGTTATTACAAATGATATTTCAAAGGGCTCAAAATCGAAAATCTATACACTTTTCATTAAATTTTTGGTAGTAGTCTATGGTACCAAGACATACTTGAGTTTGAAAGGGTCAATTGCAAGCTCTTGTAGTTCTTAAATCCATATAGGTTACTTCACATAATGGTTAGAATTTTGACAGTAGATATTTACGTCATATGACAGGAGAAAGGAGTTACTTAACTGAATATCAAAGTTGTGTAGATGGGCATGTTACTTTCGGTGATGGAAAGAACACTTCGGTCATTGGAAGAGGGATGTAATGTGTTGATGGGCTGCCACACTTCAAGAATGTTCTTTATGTTAATGCGTTAAAAGCAAACCTGGTAAATATTAGTCAGCTTTGTGATGATGGATTATTAGTTAAATTTATAAGTGATGAGTGTAGGTTATTATCCAAAAAAGGGGAATGCCTTCTTAGTGGCAGAAGATCGGTAAATAATTGTTATATGTTACAGGTCATTACCTCTTGTAAATCAACCTTATCTAATGACAAAGATAATGTAATGAGAAATAAGGCTAGGTTTGAATTTCTTCAAGGGGCATAGGTACTATGTACTTTACATTTTTGAAGTATATTAATGTTGTTTCTTAAAAAAAAAGAGGTTCAAAGGAGTTAACATCTAGGTTTTTTTAGTTATTATTTATAGGTTTTCTAAGATTTAGTTGATTAGTGTGTGTTTGGCTTTTCCTTATTTGTTAAATAGTATATTTGATATGAAAATGAGGCTCTGCTTGATGATTGAGAGTTTTTCTTTACGATTTTGATTTAAGGAGTAATGTTGAGAAAATGATAATATTTAGAGACCTGTAGGAAGATTCAAGTTTTCTATGGTTTGGGTTTTTCAAGTTTTTTCTTGGTTTCTCTTTATATCGTGGGCTTTATAAGTTTGGAAAATATGCTTTCATATGGTTTGTGTGAGGGGGAGATTGATTAAGTTTGATTATACTTCATTGAATGCATTTTTGGGTCTTCTGAATTTAATCAGTCGTATGCAGATAGATTTGATGTTACTGAAAATATGTTGACTAGTGGTAAATTATCATCTTGGCCTTCTGTTGTTGCACAACGTGCTTATGATTCTTCTCCTACATTTATTGCTGACTTTTATTCTTTATTCGCTAAGGTTGATCAAATTAAAGACATTCTTCGTTTTGGCATTGTTTTGTCCCAAGGAGGAGATATACGATGCTTTTGGTGACTGCTCAATTCAGGGGGAGATTTCAAGATATCTCTATGATTATTAGTCTTACTTTTTGGTATCTTTTTGTCCCAAGGGGAAGAATTTTGGATTATTAGGTAATTGTTCATTAGTGATTATTATTTCTTTGGATGTTTCTTGAATTTGACAAACTTGATGTTATGTGAACTTGATGTTATTTGGAATTTGATATTCGATTAAAGGCGAGTTCCTATATGTTATGTGGACTTGATGTTATGAGTCTAATTATCTTCTTAAGGGGAGGTTTCAGTATATGACAAATAATTTCAAAAGGAGGAGATTATTAAGATATATGTTATGATATCTTATAAATTAATTTTGAGCATTATTTGTAATTGGACATATTTGGAAATTTACCTTAGTTGGGACTTTCGAAGATAAAATTACATGAAAGATAAAGTCTATTGAAGATAGGATTTATTATTTGGGATAAAATCACCATATCTAAATAAAGATAATGTGTATCTTTGGAAGCCTATTTTGGTGATAATGGTTACTTAAGGTAGCTGAATTTGTGGAGATTATGATTGACGATTTGCAGCTATGTTTTTGTTAGGTTTGGTGTGATTTTTTGACAGAAGTTGTGTGGTTTTTCTGCAGTAAAAAATATGCAGATTTTTCCTATGTGTGCAACTGAGCTTCTTTGTTTTTATATGAACAACTACATGCTCTATTGTGCTATTTTTGGTAGCTACATTTCTGCACATATGGGTGAATAATTGGACTACTACTCCATTTTTGTGAGGGAAAACGTGTAGAAATTTGTTTTATTATATAGTTGCATTTCTTCATATTTTTGGTGATCAATTACGCGATCTATTGATCTATAGTTGCAGCCGCATTTTTCTTGACTGGGCGAGAATTTTCTGGGCTGTTGAGTTATTGTTTTGATTTGGTAAAAATGTCCAACATATTAGTGTTTTTGTAGCTCTATTATTTGTGACTTGGCAAATGGAATTTTTTAGGTATCTTGGATTATCTTTTGCAACTGATTTTACTTTGATTATCATCTAATCTGGCGGATGTGTTTTCCTTAGTTTCTACGTGACTTTTGTTAGGCTATTTATTGCCCATAGAGTGTTAGTTTTATCAAACTCTAGTGTCATGTTGGTGGTTGTTACGTGTGATTTTGTAGCTGTCATTTTTGATGTGGTGGTGTGAGAAAACTTCAGCATTATTTGTGGATTTTGTACCTCCAATGTTGGTAACTTTTTAGTGAAGAAGCATTTGTTTTGTTAGTGATTTTTCTGTTGCTGTGTGTGGGATGTTTTGCTGATAATACTGAAAGTCTACAACAACTTTATTAATGGACAATTTCTTGATCTTTAATTAATGAAGCTACATTGTTAGGGGAGTTCTTTTTCTTATCTTAAGTATTTTTATTTATGATCTTAATTGTATCAATCACTTGAGTTGTTTAAACTTATCTTTATTGTTAAACGTTGTTAAGAAAATTCTATGTTGAGATTAGCATGATTCGATCATATTATTGGGAGGGATTTACTTTAATGGGTTGTGAGGACGAAGGATAGTGTCAAAGGTACTAAGTAGGCTCCGTAAAGCCTTATATAAAACTATTGTTGTTAATGAAAGTATTAAGCTAGGTGAGACCCCCACAAATTTAGGCAGGGCGTACCAAATTGTGTTAACAAATTTCGAGTGTTGATTTGTTATTTTGTATTTGATTATTTAGTTTTCATATTTGTTAGAAAACTTATAGCTGTTGCGGCTTATTCATAATTTATCAAAAACTATATCCTTCGAGACTTTCATACCTGAATAAGATTTGTCATTTGTGCAAATTTTTATATGGCCTACGATAGGGCCCCAAAATTATTTTTATAAACTTATTACTGCACTCAAAACTTATAGCTTCATTCAATCCTATGCTAATAGAAACGGGGTGAGTATTATGTGTATGCTTATTCATGTTGATGATTTGATTATTTCCTTTAATAATAGTAAATTTTTGGCGACTTTAAAGTTCTATCTTTATCGTTGTTATCATATGAAAGAATTAGGATGTTGAAGTATTTCCTTAGTATTGAGGTGGCTAGAAGTCCACAAGGAATGTTCTTGTACCAACATAAACATAAAATTATTACTAAAACTGGGTTGTCAAGTGCTAAACCTACTAATTTTCTAATTGAACATAATCATCAGCTTGTGTTGGCTCTCGGGCGATTATTTGATGATCCCAAAAGGTACGTCACTTAGTAGGATAGTTGATTTATATCATACAATCCAAATTAAGTTATTGTGTGCATATTATAGCATAGTTCACACAAGTGCCTAAGGTGGAAATTTGGGATATATGTAGCATTGCAAGTGATTCAGTACTTGAAGGTTCATCATGGGCAGGCTATTTTGTTGTGAATGGATAGTGATCTTGTTGGCCCCTGAATTTTTTTGTTGAGTTAAGCATAATATTTTATAGAATAAGCGTTGAATTTGAATTTTTGCCTTAGAATAAATTATGAGGTCATCATAAAGTAATTATTATAGTTTAATTATTTATTACAATGTTAGTAAGATTTAATTTCACAGGTTAGTGAAATTAAAGCATTAGGAGTGTACTGAGGCAAATTTTGGCATGTCACTTAAGATTAAAAGCCATGAAACATTAAAGGAAGGGTAAAGTGGACATTTAGCACTCATTAAGGGATAGAATTGGAAGAGGAAAATTGTTGCCTTGTACATTAGAAGGCAAAAAACATGAATGAAGGGAGAGAATGAAGTGAAAAATGAAAAAAAAAAAAAAAAGGTGAGAGAGAGTGGTCAATAAGAGAAAAAAGGGGGAAGCAAGCTAGGGTTTCATCTTTTCTTAGTTTTTAAGAGTGAATTTGAGGGTATTCAAGAAAAGAAAAAGAAAGAGGAAGAGAAGAGCTTCCATTTGAGCCAAACATCTCTTTGTTTGGTGAAGATTCAA
>JAOSBN010053834.1:0-14363 GCA_027563595.1 Erythroxylum suave | reverse complement strand
ACTTCAAATTTCCATCAATCCATGAAATAAATCCTCCTAAACTTGACATAATAAGTAAACTCCAATTAAAAATGATTAACCAACAAGATCATCAAATTTATTCAAATTATGCGTATTAACAAAATGAAAAAATTCGGGGCCTAACATTTCTCCCCCTCTTAAAAGAATTTTGTCCTCGAAATTATTACCTAAGTCATCAAAAAGATGTGGATACTTCTCCTTCATAGCCTCTAGTGGCTCCCATGTTGCCTCCTCCTTCGAATGGTTCCTCTATAAGACTTTGACCAATTTAACCGTCTTATTCCTCAGAACTTTCTCCTTGGTAACCAAAATCTCCACTAGAATCTCCTCATATGTCAAATCCTCCTTTAACTAAACCTCTGAAGGTTGAACTATGTGAAAAGTGTCGGATCGATACCTTCTCAACATCGATACATGGAAGACATCATGAATCTTAGACAATTCTGATGGCGAAGCTAATTTATAAGCAAAAGGCCCAATCTTCTCAATGATCTCGTAAGGGCCTATGTATCTCGAACTTAGCTTGCCCTTCTTACAAAATCTCAAGTCCCCTTTCCACGGAGAAGCTCTAAGAAACACCTTGTCTCCAACTTCAAATTCAATCTCTTTTCTATGTGCATCTGCATAGCTCTTCATCCTGTCTTGAGCCACTTTAATCCTCTGTTTCACCAATTTAATCTTATCAACTTTGACGTGCACCAACTCAGGCCCTAAAAGCGTCCTTTCACCTTCCTCATCCCAACAAACAGGAGTTCTACACCTCCTACCATACAAAGTTTCATAAGGTGCCATTTGAATTCTCGAATGATAGGAATTATTACAAGCGAACTCAATTAAAGGAAAATGATTATCCCATGAGCCTTTAAAATCCATAACACATGCTCTCAACATTGCTTCCAGAGTCCGTATTGTCCTCTCCGATTGTCCATCAGTCTGGGGATGGAAAGCTATGCTAAAGTGCAACTTAGTTCCCAAAGCCTCCTGTAAGCTTTCCCAAAATCTAGAGGTGAACCTGAGATCTCTATCTGCGACTATCGAACTTGGAATCCCATGAAGCTTGATTATCTCATCCACATATTTGTTGGCCAAAGCATTCAAAGAATCTGTCTGCTTAATTGGCAGGAAATGTGTTGACTTGGTTAGCCTATCCACTATCACCCATATTGCATCATGCTTCCTACTAGTTCTCAGTAATCCCATCAAGAAATCCATTGTAATTTTCTTCCACTTCCATTCCAGAATAGACAAAGGCTGGAGCTTGCCTGAAGGTGCCTGGTGTTCAGCCTTGACTTACTGACACACTAAGCATCTTTTAGTATACTCTGCAACATCCTTTTTCATTCCTTTCCACTAGAAATGCTCCTTTAAATCTCTATACATTCTTGTACTCCCCAGGTTCATAGCATAAGGTGTATTGTGTGCCTCATCAAGAATTTCATCTTTCAGCTCTCGCATATCTGGAATATAGAGTCTATTCCCTACCTCCATCAATCCATCTTTCCTTACCTCTATTTCAGAAGGTTTACCACTTTTAACCTCTTCTCTGAGCTTGCTCAAATACCCATCCTGTGCCTGCAATTCCTTAATCTTCTCATTTAACACTGGCCTCACCCTAAAGTTAGCCAATATACACCCAAATTTAGCTTGCCTTAATGTCACATGAAGTTTGGCTAATTCCTTTAATAAGGGGGCATATACTGTCTCCATATGTGCCATAGCCGACTTACTACTTAGGGCCTCCGCTAATGTATTAGCTTTCCCCGAATGGTAGTCTATCATCAAGTCATAGTCCTTCAACAACTCTAACTATCTTCTCTGTCTTAAGTTCAACTACTTTTGACTCATCAAATACTTAAGGCTCTTATGGTCTATAAATACCCTAGTACTGACTCCATAAAGATAATGTCTCCATATTTTCAATGCAAAAATTATAGCAGCCAACTCCAAGTCATGAGTAGGATAGTTCATCTCATAAGGCTTTAATTGCCTAGCAGCATAAGTGATCACCTTATCTCCTTGCATCAACACACAACCCAATCCCTTCCTTGAGTCATCACTATAGACAGTGTATCCATCATTACTGGAAAGCAGGTCAAAATTGGTGCACTCATCAATCTATACATAAGCTCCTCAAAACCCTTTTGACATTCATCTGTCCACACAAACTTCTAATTCTTCCTTGTCAATTTGGAAAGTGGAGCAGCTATCATGGAAACCTTTTGTAATATCTGGCTAACAAGAAACTTCTCACTTCAGCTACATTCGTAGGTGCTTCCCATTTCATAACTGCTTTTATCTTCCTCGGATCCATGTGTATGTTGTGCTCTAAAATCACATGTCCAAAGAAGGCTACTTCCCTTAGCCAAAATTCTTATTTGTCAAATTTGGCATACAACTCATTTTTTCATAATGTCTCCAAGGCAATCCTCAAATGCTCTTCATGTTCTGTATCACTCTTGGAATAAACCAATATATCATCAGTAAATACAATGATAAATTGGTCTAATAACAGCTTAAAGACTTTATTCATGAAGTCCATAAAGGCTACAGGGGCATTCGTCAATCCAAAGGGTATAACTAAAAACTAAAAATGCCCATACCGTGTTCTGAAAGCAGTCTTCAGTACATCAGCCTCCTTTATCCTCAACTGGTGATAACCTGATCTCAAGTTTATCTTAGAGAAAACTCTTGCCACTTACAACTGATCAAACAAATTGTCTATGCGTGGAAGCAGATATCTGTTCTTTATGGTGACATGATTAAGCCTCCTATAATCCACACACGTCCTTAACGATCCGTCTTTCTTCTTCACAAAAAGGACCGAAGCTCCCCAAGGCGAAGAGCTCTGTCTTATGTAACCTTTCTCTAATAAATCTTCCAATTGCTCCTTAAGCTCCTTCAATTCTGTTGGAGCCAATCTATAAGGTGGAATCAATATTGGCATTGTGCCTGGAAGAAGCTCAATGGGAAACTCAATTTCCCTAGGTGGTGGTAATCCTAGTAATTCCCCGTGTCTACCACATAGGCTAAAAATGCTTCACACCCTTTTCTCATCATCTTCTCTACTATCGAAGCCGAAACAATTCTAGGCAGACTTGCTTTTCTGCCTCCCACAAACACCACCTTTCTACCATTGTCCAATTTGAACTCCACTATCTTCTGTTGACAATCCAAATGGGCATTGTACTTCTCTAACATGTCTATACCCAAAATCCCATCTAATCCTCCCATTTTTAAAGGCATTAGATTTACCACTAATCGTTCTCCCTCAATACTTATCTCATAATCTTTATAAACTTGGCTAATCACAATATACTGGCTGATTGGAGTACTCACCATTAAAGGAGTTTCCAACGGGCTCAGATTTCTACCACACATAGTTCTACTTGATGACACAAATGAATGGGTAGAACCTGGATCAATCAGAACAACAATATCATCCTCAAATAATTTAATCATACTAGTCACAACTTCTGGAGCGATCTCTGCATCCTCTCGTGTCATTGCAAACACCCTAGCTGGTGCTTGCGCCTTGGGTCTTCCTAGAAGATTTACCCTTTTTGCTGCATTAGAACTGCCCACTTCAGTTGTAGTCTTGTTTCCCACAGTCTCAATTCTCCTTGAAGCTTGCATCTGACTTTTCTCATGTCTTGGATTCTGAGGGCACTCTCTAGCCATATGTCCTTTTTCTCCATATTTGAAACAAGCTCCTGTCAGTTGGTAGCACCCCCTATGAAATCTTCCACAGTGATCACATTTGGGAATGAGTGGCTTATCCCTATCTCCCCTCCTACTGCCTTCAGTCGTTGAGGCTTGATGTGAGACAGTTTTCATTGGTCTAGGTCTACTTGCTCTAGTGCTCCTCCCCTCAAACTGTGTAGGGAAAGTCCCAACACTCCTCTCTAACGTAAAGGTACCACCTCCCCTCTTAAGTTGTTCTCTCCCCTTTCTCTTCTTGTTCACAACACTCTTTATGTTCTCTATATTTTCAACCCCCAGTGCCGCTTCAACCAGTTGTTGGAAGTCACAAAAGTTCTGCACCATTACTTTTTCTCTGATGGCTAGGTGCAATCCTGATTCAAACCGATGACATTTAGCTGCCTCAGTCATAATCATCTCAGCTGCATATTGGGATAGCTTTGTAAATTGACGCTCATATTCACTCACCGTCATCTCCCTCTGGGTGACTCAGAAACTCCCTCTGCTTCTGTTGAATATACACCGTAGACAGGTACTTCTTCTTAAAAGTAGCTAAGAAGTCCTTCCATGCCAACATTGGAGGTCTCATCTGGCTCCTTGGCACACTTTCCCACCAGTGCAAAGCATCTCCCTGAAGCAAACTAGCAACATATACCACCTTCTCATCATCCTCACAATCCATCTGCTCCAATATCCTATCGGTCTTTCTCAACCAATTCTCGGCTTCTTTTGGATCTGTTGTCCTATAAAAATCCACTGCTCCATACTTCCTCAACTTGTCAAACTATTTTTCCTTCTTAATTGGGGCTGGAGTAGAAGAATGTGGCATCTATCCCATATCTTGGATAAACACCTATGTGAAGGCTTGGAACATCCTCGGATCTAACGGAGGCACTTGCTTCTGTAGAACAGGCAACTCCCAAATTGGGGACTGAGAGGGCTCATTACCGTGCCCTACAAAAGCCTCAGTATTTCCTGGGGCTATAGACTTATCGGTACTCTCCTCTATTGGTGGAGAGTCAGGTGCAACTGATCTTTGCAGAACTCTTCGTGTCCTTCTATGAGGTGGCATCTTACTCCTTCAAATATAAACACTATGGATTAGCTAACATTTTATTTCAATCCTATTTCTTACACGTATGCATGTCATTTAATGCAATCAAATCAATTTAGCAATGCAAACAATTAATCACATAACATAACGATTTGTCCTATTATGCATTCTATGCCTAGGAAAAACCTAAGCTCTAATACCATAAGATGTTGGACCCTATTTCAGGAGCCCAACTATCGCATTTGGATATCAAACATTTTACACAAACCCTTGCTTTTAAGACTAACCCCTTTTTGGCTCATCCCCATTCAAGCCTAAATATGTCAAAGAATAGCATTGGTGAGTCCACAATTTGCATATGTATATGCTCCAGGACAATTAACATAACTTCTTAACTTCTTCTTCTGTGTTTGGCCTAGGGTCTATGTTTGGCTTATCATCTGCGTTTGCCTTTACATCTTCTTAAGTTGACTGACTATCGTCTGCCTTTTTGCTTATCATCTACCTTTTGTCTATCGTCTATCTTTTGTCTATCGTCTGTCTTTCCTATCATCTACCTTTCCTATCTTCTGCCTTTTCGATCGTCTGCCCTTCCTTTCATCGGTCTTTCCTATCGCCGGCCTTTCCTATCGTCTGCCTTTCCTTTGTTCTATCTTTCCTATCGTCTACCTTTCCTATCGTCTGCATTTCTCTTTCCTATCGTTTGCCTTTCCTATCATTTGCCTTTCCTTTCGTCTATCTTTCCTATCATCTGTCTTTCCGATCGTCTGCCTTTCCTATCGTCTGCCTTTCCCTTTTATCTGCCTTTCCTATCGTCTGCCTTTTTATCGTTTGTCTTCCTATCATCCATCTTTCTATCGTCTGCCTTTTTTATCATCTATCTTTCTATCGTCTGTCTTTTTATCGTCTGTCTTTCTATCGTCTGTCTTTTTATCATCTTTCTTTCCATCGTTTGTCTTTAGTCTATCGTCTAGGTTTGACTTCTTATCATCTGTGTTTGACCTCTTACCGTCTGTCTTTCGTGCTTCGTCTGTCTTGTGATGTCAGCATAGACAATACACTTCGTCTGTGTTTTCCTTTGCATATGTGTTATGACGTCAGCATAGATGATACACTTTGTTTGTGTTTTCCTTTGCGTTTGTGTTGTGATGTCAGCACAGACGATACACTTCGTCTTTGTTTTCCTTTGCATCTGTGTTGTGACTTCAGTATAGATGACATACTTCGTCTGTATTTTCCTTTACGTCTGTGTGGTAACATCTACACAGACGATATCCTTCGTCTGTGTTTTCCTTTGCGTCTGTGTTGTGACATCAACACTGACGATACACTTCGTTTGTGTTTCCTTTTGAGTTCAGAACGAAACCTCTCTACCTAAGGAAGCTTGTAGAATGAATTTTCTCCTTATGTCGATCTAACAACTAAGTGCTTTGAATCTCGCCTCAAAGATTTATCATATGCAATCCTTTCAACTCTGTCGTGCTATTCTAAGACTAACAACAATTGGCAATCTCAACAAGACGAATATGCTCATATACATTTCATTATCCTAATCTTTAAAATTACAGAATCATATATAGAAAGCAATTCAATTTCACTTTCTCATTTTTAAACACAGTGACAGTTTGTTACATGTCATCATACACATCAACTTAATATAAAATACAAAAAGATGCTTAATGTTGATATGCTTATACAGCTATCCAAAATGGTTACTAGTTTGGTACAAAAATATTTCTAGCTATCTTGGAGATTCGAATGCCTTGCAAGGATCACTGATCTTCTCGATTTGCAACTGAGTAGGGAAAATTGTGGGTTAAGCTACACAGTTCAGGGGCTAAAATACTTATAGCCATTGGCAATGAGCCACACAATTAAACATATATATGTATATACATATGCATGTAAGTATACACTGTTCGGCAATCACAATACCAAGTCACATTTCACAATTCAATTCATTATCACATAGGACATGTTTGAATGAAAATTAACAACATCACTTAACATGTCAAAATGAAAATGCACAAATAATTGGCTCGAGGGTTCCGTGAACAAAATAGAGAAACCGAAGTTTACTCCGTGAACAAAACGAGTCCACTTTTCAGATCTCGTGGGCTGACATGCATGTGACTATGAAACAGTTTCACTCTTGCCTAAACATAATCAAATTCATGCTCAATTAATCAATCCCAATTTACACTCTCGTGCTTCTTTCATTTTATCATTTTTCTTATATTTCATGCTTTTTCTTCTTTTCATTTAGTTCCAATTGTTATAACCTTTTTCAAGGTATAACATAGTCACAATGCATCATGCATTTTCAAACAATCACAATTATTTCAATTTCAGTCATAAAGATTTCATGCAAAACTACATACACACACATAGGCAAGAATTTGCCCAATTACACAATAACCATAAATATTCTACCCACCTAAGACGCTTGACAATTCAAGTTCAATGTTGTCTTTCTTCTTTGTCTTGGATCGGGCTTGCTTGGTTTCCTATAACAAATCAAGTTCTCATTCAATAGAAATTCCAATTTGAAAACCTATAGAACCAAAAGTATGAAATTGACCTAGAATACTTAAACCCATACATTTCCTAAGCTCATTGAACCAAAAGCCCTTCAAAACTCCAAGAGATTTAAAATCGACTTACCTTGAATCTTCACCAACTAGTGAGATTCTTGGCTCTAAAGAAAACTCTTTCCTTCCTTTTTCTTTTTCCCTTTTTGAGTAACCTCAAATTCTCTCTTTAAGACTAAGAAAAATCATGACCTAGTTCAAACCTCTATTCTTTTTAACTTCACCGAAACCTCTCTCCTTCTTTCTCTCTCTTCCTTTTTGATTTTCTCTCCTTCTTTCCGTCATTCACATTTTTAGGTCTTCTCATTTACAAGATAATCTTTTCCCCTTCCAATTCTACCCTTAATGGGTGAGAGAAGTCCACCTTACCCTTCCTTTAATGCCTTAATGCTTCTAACTTTAAGTAATCCACCCAAAATACCCTAATGCATTCTTAATTCTTCAATTTAACTTTCACCATACAATACTCTAACTTAATCTTAATTCTTCCATTTAATACTTCAAATTTCTATCAATCCATGAAATAAATCCTCCTAAACTTGACATAATAAGTAAACTCCAATTAAAAATGATTCACCCAACAAGATGACAAAATTTATTCAAATCATGCTTACTAACAAAATGAAAAAATTTGGGGCCCAACACATTGAGCCATTGGCATTTTCCTAATCAATATAGATTTAAATGAATTCAATTGCTTTATAAATATTGCATTTATTTCTTTTTAAATGATTTAAGCATTTGCTACACATTTTTTACATGAATCTTGATGATGATTCATGAAATGATGATGGAAGTTGTATTTGAAATATATCATGCTTATGAAAATCATGTTTTCCAAAATGTACCTATGTACAATATGTTTACAAGTCATGAAATTCGTGTTTATGTTTGTCGTGGTGTCTATCATATTATGTCACGTGCACATTGACCATGTTAAAGGTTTCTCCCACCTACCCACTAGTGGCATAAAGCTCAATTACAGATTCCTATTTATTATAGCTTCACAAGAACTCCCTTATGTGTGTGGTTTAACGGCAAGGCTTCTCCATTAGGTTTATATGGACTACCCAAACCATTATGCTTCCTTATCTTGTTTATGATTTGTGTTTTATAGTTTCAATGAATTTTACTATAATATGAATATTTTCAATGGTTTTGCTTATTTCTTTGATATAAACTTATTTCCTATGAGCTTTTAGCTCACCCCCCCCCCCATCCCAATTGCAAGGTGACAAGCAAGAGATTGAGTGATTGAGAGTCAAGGCGCCACTCCAAGTCTGCATATTTTTTGTGTTTAAGTTAGTATATGAAAATTCAAGGCTTTAGCCGTATTTCAATTATTATTCATTCATGTATATTTTGTATTACTAGTCCAACGATGCATTTGTGTCTTGAAATTCCCATCAAAGCTTTGTAGGACTCCATTCTTTTGAAGTTACTAAAATATATTTATGTTTTGCTCATGACTTTCGAAGTTTCCATATTGCATTTTCAAACCTTCATAGAGGTAAAATCTGTATTCTATCTTCACTAGAAAAACTGTATTAATCTAGGCTGATTTAAACAATGTTGTCTTTTTAGAAGTTGTATTTTATCCTCTTAGCTTTCTAATGATATAAAGTTTGAAATTTTTGGACATCCAAATTAAGAGATATGATTTTTATAAGTTAGTGACACTGTATAGTGTGCATGCTGGACACTTTATAGCCCCCATTTTTTTAACAACCCAATAGAGCGATTAGCTCACGTTTGACTTACGAGTTAGCTCCAAAAATAGGGCCTAAAATTATGGTATCAAAGCCTAGCTTTAGGAGTATCCTAGGCATAAAATGGGTCTTTTTAAAACACGAAATGAACATGCATTGATTTAAATGAACAACATCCATTGTTTTTGTATTGTTTCACATAATTTGAAATTAGTTCACATGAAGCATGGTTTAAGAAGGTTTTACATGCACATATGCAAGTTTAACCTATAACTCGATCTTGCTTTTGCCAAGGAAGCACGGATAAATCTCATGTCCCGTAAGACACAGGGACGCACTCTACTCATGATTCTGAGGCACTTAATATGCAACATGATGTTCCACCACCTGCTCCTCCTATGTCCCCATGGATGCATGTTTCTTTTAAGCCTTTTCTCAGGCTTTCATGCATGCTATGGGCCAAGTTTCATAAGTTCCAATGCAAGTTCAGGTGGAGAGGAGCAGACAGTATGGTAAGCTCCATAAGTATGGGGCTATAGACTTTAATGGGACTACAAATCCCAAAGAGGCTGAAGCATGGATGAGAAGGACAGAGAGAGTCTTGTTTAAGATGAAGTGCTCTAATAAGGAGAAATTGGATTATAGAGTGAGCTTGTTACAAGGGAACGCACTCTATTGGTGGAAATCAGTGCCCCATAGTCAGGTCATACCATTGGTATTGTCAAGGAGAAATTTTTTGGAAGCCTTTAGGAAGAAATACTTCTCGAAAGTCTATGTCCAAGAGAAGGCAAGAGAATTCCTAAATCTCACACAAAGGGACATGAGTGTGAGTGAATATGAACTGAAGTTCACCCAACTTTCAAGATATGCGGCCAACATTAATGAGAATGAGGAGGATAAGTATTGTAAGTTTAAAGGTGGACTTCATTTAAGGATTAACAAGAAAGCATTAAACCACAACTTTTGTGTCTACCAGCTATTGGCAGATGATGCACTCCAAGCTAAGAAACTAGAGAACATAAAATATGAAGTAAATAGGAAGAGGAAGAATCGGGAACATTCTTCCAAGAAGGGAATGAGTGCCCCCTGCCTTAGAGGAGTATGAGGACTTTCCACATGTAGAGCGAATTGGGAAGTACTGGCTTTGCTATGAACAAAAAAGCAAAGGAAACTTCAGTGCAAGCCTCAACTGTAGGAGGCAGTAGAAGGATGGATGGAAGTAGGTATAAGAACCCCCAATGCGAGAATTGTGGGAAGTTTCATAGAGGAGAGTGCCTCAAGTTACTTAGAGTATGTTTTCGATGCGGAGAGAAGGGACACATGGTCAGGGAATGTCCCTAAGCATCAAAGCAAGATGGATCGCAGATGCAAACCCTAAAGAGAGTTGAAATAGTAGGAACCAGGCTAGCCACTACGGTGGGAAGTTCTGAAGCAATAAAGAAGGTTATTCCCCCAGTAAGGCCAAGGGGTCAAGCACAGGCAGGGGTGTTTGCCATGACCAGAGATGAAGCTACAGCTGCACTTAAAGTTGTTATAGATATGGCTTTGTTATTTAATTCAAAAGTATATCTATTGATCGATTCTAGCTCTATACATTCTTTTATTTCTGCAAGCATGACATTACATCGTCTTAATTTGGTGTCATTGGATAGTCCATTGATTGTTAGTACTCTTATAAAAAGGAATGTGATAATAATTCAATAATATAGAGATTGTGAACTCTTTATTGATGGTGTTAAACTATTAGTGGACTTAATGCCTTTAGATTTAAAGGGCCTAGATGTTATATTTGGAATGGATACCTTTGAGAAATATCATGCAAATTTAAACTGTAGCCTCAAAGAGGTAGAATTTGATTTTGGCATGGGTAACAAGGTGAATTTTAACAAAGACAAATAGAACACCATCACCAAGAATTATTTCAGCTTTGCTAACTGACAGGATGATGAGAAAAGGATGTGAAGCCTCCTTGGCACATGTTGTGGACACCAAGGTGAATGAAAAAAATTTAGAAGAGTTTCTAATTGTGAGGGAATTTCCAGACATATTTCCAAAAGACTTAACTGGTTTGTCATTAGCAAGGGAAATCAAATTTGCCATCGATTCAATTTTAGGTACTGCACCCATTTCCATACCACTGTATAGAATGGCTCTAGCTGAGTTGAAGGAGATTAAGGAAAAGTTGGGAGAACTATTAGAGAAGGGGTATATAAGGCCAAGTTCGTCAGCATGGGGAGTGCCGATTATGTTTGTCAAAAAGAAGGATGGAACATGGTGCATATGTATTGACTACTAGAGACTCAATAAGGTAACCATTAAGAACAAGTATCCTCTGTCATGAATCGATGATCTGTTTAACCAATTGCAAAGAGCAAAGGTTTTCTCTAAAATTGATCTCAAGTTAGGCTATCATCGGCTTAGAACCAGGGAAGTTGTTGTGCACAAGACAGCCTTTAGGACAAGTTATGAGCATTATGAGTTCCTAGTCATGCCATTTGGATTGGGCAATGCTCCAGCTGCATTCGTGGATCTCATCAATAGGGTCTTTAAGGAATGTCTAAAGATAGTGTTCCAAATACTAAGGGAGAAGGAGCTTTATGCTAAATTCAGCAAGTGTGAATTTTGGCTTCATAAGGTAATATTCCTTGGACACGTAATTTCAAAGGATGGGGTACATATCAATCTGAGCAAATTTAAAGTATTTGTGAAATGCCATGCACCAAATACAGTGGTAGAAGTGAGAAGTTTTTTGGGTCTGGCAGGATATTATAGGAGGTTTACTGAATGATTCTCCATGATAACTGTAACATCCCACCTGCTCAAGACCTGTACCCAACATCATGAGTGATATCTGAGTCTGAGCCCCGTGAGGGTGACATGCTAGAGCACTAAGTCAGTCAAATCTTAGTACACTTTTTTTAAAACACGTATGTGGAAAATAGTAATCAAAATCTCAAGCCCACATTTATTTAGAACATTTTCAATCATAACAATACAATTATCAGAGTTTCAATAGTCATTTGGGCCCGTACTTGCATTTCGTAAAACTCGAAATCACAATTCGTTATTACACTTTAATCAATCTCTTTTGCAAAACATTTTTTATTGGAAAATTATACATAACAAATATATTCAAATACACAAGATACAGTAATTGCGGAAGACTTAATTTGGTACAAAATAAAGAAATACGATGCAAACATAAACTGATCCCGACCTCTATTTCTTTCTTGAATGTAGTAGGTATACTCCCGTTTGCCTAACGGGGTACTCTTTTGAGCCTGAAAAATAATTGCAAACTTTGGGTGAGTTTTGCAAACTCAAAGAGTGACCATCATCGATGGCTCACCTAGTCATATAATCATATAAATTCACATTCACAACATTTCATATTTCATAATCAATATGATTTAATCAGTCATATTATACATATGCAGTATGTATGAGACCCACTTTCCATTTATTACTTTGTTATGACCGAGTGCCTAAACTATCCCATATAAGGCTCATTAATAACTGTCCCATATAGGGCGCATTAAATGTTGAGCCTGAGGCTCTGAATCACTTTTGAGTTCGAGGCTCTTTTTCACTCATTGAGCTTTAAGCTCTAATCGGTGGCTACTCTAGACACAACCGCCATTATATTTCATACATTCATGAAATGAAATGCATCAATCATATTTACATGATCCCATTCAATCACATTCCTTTGTCATCGAACCTTAGTCCAGCATTCAACATTAGGTTGAGAATCACATTTTCACTTACATCCAAATGCTCATTCAAAACACATTTATCATCAAATTATGTACACTTAGTTCTTCTCATTCATATATAAGCAACACTTCAATATCTCAACCAAGCATCATAATCATCGGACCTTATGTCTGGAAACCAACACAATTAATCACATTCATATAGGCATTCAGTAGTTAATCAATACCAAAATTAACACAAAACAAACAATGAAATGAGACCATCTAGGTCTACTCACAGTATGCTCCAGATTAGCATTTTCTTCCAAGATCTAGAAATGTCTAGATGCAGACATTTATTCTGCACATCACAATTTTGCAATACACAGATTGCACACACATTAATAATTGCACAATTATAAATATTCCTTTATGCACAATGTGTATATGGAATATGTACAATGCATGCTCAATTACAATCCCGAGTATCTTTCCATTATTTTCATCACATTATCAGTATTATATCAAAACTCACGTAAGCAAATTTTTGTACTTAGGGTTTATACCTCAAATAAACACTTTAAATCTAATTTCATGGCCTAATAAATCATTTTAGATTTTTCTCCAAACACTAACTTTCAGGTCTACTATTTATGATCATTTAAACAATGAAAATGAAGTAATTTGGGAACACTTTCTTTTGATAATTATTATTCTATATCATAAGTTCCTAATGACACCAAAATCATTCAATTCAGTTCAGTAGTGTAAAAGTTATACTCCAAATAGTTTCGGACTGCTTTTATTCTGAGACAATGCCCTATACTTAATTTTCACCCAGAAATTGAAATTCTTAAAATCCGATTCAGAATTTTATTTCTTCATATAATTTGTAGCACTATATCTCTAGTTTAATCCAAATAAAAAATCATCCCAATTGGATAACTACAGCTCAAGATATCATCAAAATACCAAAGTATGTTCTGTGCTGAAAAGTTTGCTGCGACGAACTTTTCCAGAGAGCAAAAATTCACCGAATTTTAAGAGTTGGCCGTGGCGAACTTCTTCCTCCATGTTCTCCACGGTGAACCAAAAAGAGTTAGCCATAGCGAAATTTGACAGAGCATACACAGAACATGTTTCATTTTCAGCTTCTCCCAACATCTCTACTTTAAACCCTCATAACTTTTGATATAGAACTCCAAAAATTACAAATTATATATCAATGGAAAGCTTAAAGAAAGATCTAAAACTTTATTAAGAAAACTTTGTCAAAATCCATATAGATAAGTATATTAAACTCGTGGAAGCTTCAGATCAAAATTTTAACTCTCTTACTCTTCATTCCCTGAAATTCTCTGACTTCATATCAAATTTTGACACTCTTAAAGACATAATTAAAATTTGATCTCTTCATTAAAAATATAGCCATATATCTCTAGGTTAATCCAGATCAATAATCAGCTCAATTAACCAACTCTAGAAAAAGTTATGGCTAAAACACTGAAGCATATGCTGTTAACATTTTCCAGATTTTCAAACTTCCAACATTTACATCTAAGTCATCTTATACCTAGATTATCTCTTCCATTTC
>JAOSBN010053823.1:0-14363 GCA_027563595.1 Erythroxylum suave | reverse complement strand
AAAGATTCAAAACATCCAATAAAAAGAACGATAAATATTACAAAAAGAGTTGATGACGAAGAAACAATCAAGTAGAAATTAAACCTAAAACAACGTTACAGTTATATTACACATATAGAATTTAACATAAACATCAAACACAAGTAAAATTAAAAAAAGAGGAAAAATAAAAACCTAGAATTCAATCATCAATGGGAGGATACCCGCTAGAACTGCACTGACCCCAGTGATCATTTGGTACAGAATCCTCATTAATGAGAGGAGTTTCATCATCATTATCATTCAAATTTAATGCACCAAATGACATATCAACACTTTCCCATCCTAGATTATCTTCCAAATCCAAATCATTGACATAATCCAAATTGGATTCTTTAGAAACCCAATTCGCCAAAACATCAATATTATCAATGACAATTGGATCAGTTGAACTACTTGTGCTACTAAGACTCCTAGTAAACAATTGAATTTAATTATTAGAAAATTATAAGAAATTATATCAAAATTAATAATGATAATAATGAAAATAACATACCTTTCCTAAAGCTTTAAATTGTAACAAACAAAAACCAAGTCATTCAATCTCTTATACTCCAATCTTTTCCTTTTCTTTATTCCTTTTCTTTGAGTGGATAAATTCAAATGTACTCCAGTTTTGTTCACACCCAGTTGCACTCACACATTGACCTAAAATTCAAATTGCAAACCTTTTTAATTCTGGAACATTATTTCCGAATTGATCCCACCAAGAAACTACAAGTAATAAGATAATAAAAGTAGTGTTATAAATAAAATAAAATGATAATTAATTTTCAAAAAATAAGAAATAGGAAATAAGTAATACCTGGAGAAAGTTTTCCTCTTTGTCGAATAGCAATCGGCATTCCAAAATCCCCATAAGATAACTTGTAAAGCTCCATTTGTGAGCTTAAAAGATCTTGCATCCCGTCATGAGGAACAACTACCGTAATTGTGAAAAGCATTACTCTATTAACTTCAGCTTGCTTTGTGAGATCCAGTCTAAAATACATACTAGGATTTAAAAATGCCCCAGCTGCAAACAATGTAGAAGAAAGTTATCTTTCCCTTCTCTCATTAATGATTGAGAGATATGGTGTGTATAAAGAAGGTCTATATTTTAGATTGGCCTTAATTGCTTCGTTGCTCTCTCAATAGCATAAAAAATATAACCCATTGTTGGCTTTTCTTCACTATCAACCAACCGAAGCACTCTAACCAAATTGGCATTGCCACCAAAATTCTCTATGTTCCAGTATAATACTACAAGCTTCCACTCAAGCATTACACCTAGCATGTTGAGATGCAACCCACTTATCACTTGTAAACATTTTCCTTAACTCCTTCTTCATCAAAATAAAAGACTGAAGCGATAAGAAATTTGTTGCAAATCTTGTCACAGCTGGGCGACACAAATGCTTACCATTGGTAAATTCCTTTCTCATCAAATTCAAAACGCATGCACGATTATAAAAGAATTTTGTCACATTTTTAGCCTTCTGCATAGTCTCATTAATAACAGGAAAAAAAACCTAGGATCCCCTATATTCTCTAACATTTAGTCAATGCAATGTGCAAAACAAGGAGTCCAAAAAAAATGAATTATAGATATTCTGCAACCTTTTTCCTGCCGCTTTATAAGCGGAATCATTATCAGTAATAAACTTCATTCACAACTTCATCAAATATCTCAAACAAAGTCTTAGCATTTCTAATAAGGCTAGATGCATCAATAGATTTCAAAAACATAGAGCCATTTGAAGAATAAACCAAAAAATTTATAATAGGCTCTTGTCTCCTATTTATCCAACCATCACACATAATTAAACATCCATAAGTACCCCATCTCGCTCTTCTTTAAGCCAAATAATTTCTAATTTTAGAAACAACATATCTCAAAAGTTTACCTCTTAAGTCATCAATCGATGACCCTTTGTATCTTGGACCATAAGAGGCTATTACATCTATCATAGGTTGAAAATCATAAGACTGTGAAGCATTGAATGATAAACCTATATCATACCACCATCTAGCTACTGCCATATCGACATTGTAAGTCACATCTCTTGATTGCATTGCACTACTAATTGAAGGTTGGGCTCTAGGAGTTGTTCGTGGTGCAAAGAAACTAGTCACCTGCCTTCTTCTCTTCCTCACATCAGATTCTTCATGATCCTGAAATGGATCACTACCAGTACCAGTACCAGTACCAGTACCACTTCTACCTTCAACATTTTCATAATCACCACGGAAACCAGAAAATGAACTTCCACCAATTTCAAAATTCAATCTTTCCCTTCTATCTTTCTCAATTTGATGTTCATGAAGCAATGTTTTCATCTGCCACTTCACATCATGACTTACTTTTTTACACGCTTCCACATCATGTTTAATCCCAGCTAAATGCCTTTTCAATCGGGTAATTCCTCCACCTTTCAAATGCTTGTTACAAAACAAGCAAATGGTATGAGCCTTTTGACTGGGAACTGTACTAGTGTGAGCCCAAGCTGGATCATTGTATCTTCCTAAACTAGGTTAATCAGGAGTATTTGAACTTCCTTCCATTTATTTGTACACAAAAATAAATAACACATAATTTTAGTACACAATGACAATATGCATATCTATCTTGTATAATATAACTCATTTTGTATCAGTCAAAAGCTAACAATTCAAAACATTCAACATATATAATAAGTAACATAATACATACTCTAAAAATTTGGAATTTCAACAATTACAAAATAATCATAATATCATTTCCACTTCCAATTTCCGATTCCAACAATCAAAAAACATTCATAAATCCATTTCCATTCCAACAATAACCAACAATTTCCAATCGCAACAATCACAAAACAATCATAATTCCATTTCCATTTACAACAATTTCCAATTCTAAGTTCCCAACAATCACAAAACAATCATAATTATATTTCAATTTCCTTCCATTTACAACAATTTCCAATTTCAACAATCACAAAACATTCATAAATCCATTTCCATTCAAACAATAACTAACAATTTCCAATCCCAACAATCACAAAACAATCATAATTCCATTTCCATTTATAACAATTTCCAATTCTAAGTTTCTAACAATCACAAAAAAATCATAATTTTATTTCCATTTCCTTCCATTTATAACAATTTCCAATTCCAACAATCACAAAACATTCATAAATCCATTTCCATTCCAACAATAACTAATAATTTCCAATCCCAACAATCACAAAACAATCATAATTCCATTTCCATTTACAACAATTTCCAATTCTAAGTTTCAAACAATCACAAAACAATCATAATTTTATTTCCATTTACAACAATTTCCAATTCCAACAATCACAAAACATTCATAAATCCATTTCCATTCCAATAATAACCAACAATTTCCAATCCCAACAATCACAAAACAATCATAATTCCATTTCCATTTACAACAATTTCCAATTCTAAGTTTCTAACAATCACAAAACTTTCATAAGTTTGAAAAATGAGGATCAAGTTGAAGGGTATGATATGATTTACATAATTGGAAAATAATGCATGACATATCTTATACAATTGTACATACATATATATTCATAACATGATCATCAAGCTGAAAGATTTATTCATAACATGAGATCAAGTTGAAGGATATCAATTTTTTGGAAAATTTTTTTCCTTATTTAAACCTTTGATCTTCTTTTCGTTTCTAACAAACCATAATATTATACACACCATTTCATATTTCATTCTTAAATATATATGTTGCTTTTACAATCTTTAATTGACATTAATAAATGTAAGTATAAATAATTAAAATCTACAAGTCTACAGCATATTCACAATTTGACAACAAACATTCATTCCATCACTTCTTTATACTCAAACAATGTTTTTCCTAAATGAGCAAATTCAATAACAAATATTAAAAACAAATTACCATTTCACAAATATTAACAATGTATCAATTAATGATTTAAGTTTTTACAATTTTACAAAATTTTATTATCAATTTTACAATTTCACATTTAATTATCAATTTTACATTTGATTATTAATTTTACATTTAGGTTTAAATGTTAATTATCAACTTTCAATTTTAAGTTTTAACAATCTTTGCATAATACATAATTAATTAATTACATACCAACCTTATTTTACAATTCCATTTTCAACTCCAATTCTAATTTTCATATAAGAAATTCATACCAAATAACAAAACCAACGATGTTCTTGAACCCAACAATTTCAAATTTTCAACTTTAACAATTCCATTCCAAAATCAATTCAAACCAATTTATTTTATTTCACATACACACAATGACACAAATCCACTGTAAGCAATTTCATTCCAAAACAATTCCAAAACAAAACAATCACTAATCCATTCCAAAATCGTGACAGCAACTTCTTCAACCTCCAAGTCCACCTACCGAGAACCTCCTATATTCATCAACACAATTACACAAATCCAAATCCAATCCAATCCACTACACAAAAAATTGTAATTTACGTTTACGGTTTACCAGCAATTTTTGGAAACACCAACAACAGAGAACAGAATAGATCAACGAAACAAAATCAACAGACCAAAAATTTTTTTAAACCATTGGGTCTTCGGTTTTCGGGTTGTGGCTTTGGGTTTTTGGGTTGTCTAGCTGTGAGCGTTAGAGGGTTGGTGACTCAGTGGTGTGGCGACGACATGTTATGGATGATGTTGCGGTGGTCTGGTGGATCTTCAGGGACACAAACCCAGATTGTGACTCCGACGATGATGAGGCAAGGAAGAAAGTGATGAGAGTAACTGGAGAAGAGAGCAAGCATCAACGTTGATGAGGCGACCCAGACGGCGGTGAGAGAGAGGTGAGAGTGAGAGAGTGAGAGAGAGAGGGTGAGACTTGAGAGAGAAGATCAGAAGAAGCAGATGCGGTGCAACAGTCGGGGTCGGGGGGTTAGGTAAAATTAGGTTAAAATTTTTCAAATTTGCAAATTGGTCCTCAATTTTTTTTAATTTACCATATCTGCCCGGTATTTTCTGGTACGTTGGGTACCGATCTGTACCCAATGGAAAACCTCGATACCGGTTGGTATTTTTGGCCGGTACCGAGATGGGATCCATGTTACCATTATTAGGCCAGTATGGTACCTTCCGGCCAGTACCGGTCGGTACGACATGAATCCCATAACATTGATCGATAGGGCTTAATATTACAATAGCTTAAGAAAGAAAAGAAGAGGGAGAGTGAACAAATAAATTAAACAAGAAAGAACCAATATTGAATAGTTTAGCCCTAGACAAGATAAAATAATACAATAATGAAAGAGGATGTAAGAGATCAAAGAAGAAAGTATTGCATATTGGGGGATAAAATTGTGGAACTACTTTTAGGCATAGGGTGATCATTTGAATATCGTGGTCTTAATTCCTATTTTAATCCTAAAGAGAGATTGCCAAGTTGCAAGACAAGTTGATACATGAAAATTAGTATGACTAAGCCTATACTTTGAATAACATTTGGCAGCATTGGTTGAGTGACAAGTGGCCTAATTGAACTGTGACATTTGGCAGCCACACATGAAGACAAGTAGATGGCTTCATTGAAGGACAAGTAGCTTACCTTCATCTGTGACATGTGTCTATGAAGGATGAAAACATTGTGCATTGCATGAAGTTGAGGTGGCAAACTTTTTGTTGAAACCTTCTTCATTTTCTTTCTTGCTTTCAACCGAAACCTCTCACTCCCTCTCAACTTCTGGAATTTTTCTTGATTTTGGATCATCTTGACTTGGAATCATTGTAAGTTACTGCATCAAGAAGTAGGTCTTGCTATTTTAGATGTTATTGTCTTGTTAGTGCTGAAATTTGCAACTTGATCTTATATGTGTTCTGATTTCTTGGAAGGGCTGGATTAGTTAGTTCTATGGAGTAGAAATTTAAAGTTAAATAGGTAAGGGAATTCTAAACTTGATAGAATGTATTAATACAAGTTTTATTCTAATTGAATTGGAATGAATATGTGTTATGATGTTGATAAATGAGTTCTAGAAAATGATACTTCAATGCTAGTTTCAGCTTTGGTTTTTGGTGCCTGAGAGATAAAGAATTATGAGTTGTTAATTCAATAAGTTTGAGCTAGAATTGAAGATGATTTTGAAGAGGAATTGAAGTACAAGTAGTGTACAATTAAGGTCTAACAGATGGACTATTATAAATATGTTTTGAATTTGGTATCAAGATGATATAATCTAGAATTGTGCAAGAAAATGGACAGATACAGTAGCCTTTATCACGGTAGGGTGTTTATATGAGAAAATGTGGGTTTTAGACAATTGTCGGACTATATACTGTTAGGTACTTAATAATGGTTTAATTGAACTTAATAGAGGATGAAATGAACTTAGATGATATTAGATTAGTTGAGTAAAAGTTAATTTAGTTATGGATTGTTAATTGAGATAATTACTTAAAGAATGTATGGTTAGTGAATATTCTATCGAATGTTGAAATATATGGTGTGTTCAAGGATGAATGTGTCCTTATGAATACAAATGTGTTAAAAAGGGTTTATGTGATGTGAATTGAATATGATTGTTTATGAATTGGAAATTGGTATAATTATATATAATGTGTAAATGTACAATGCATTTAATGGTACATTAATGCAAATGTTTGTGCTCATAAGGCATGACTAATTGGATGTACATGTATATGTTTAATTTGAGAAAAGTGGAATAAAGACATATGTTATGCATTACAATTTTGCATGTGATTCTGAAACCTGAAGTTATTTGTTTTTAAAACTACCAAGTTTGAGTTGTGGGTAAATAGGCATGCCTAGAAGGGTCTACAGTTGCTCTTGTCACACTTCGATGTCTCCTAATATTGACACTTCAGTGCCTCCTGATATTAACACTCCAGTGTCTCGTGATATTGGCACTTTGGTGTCTAAGACATAAGTCTCTCCTATTATGTGATATCAATTATAGATATCTCCTATTCTAGTCCCTTTACCTACTTTCGTATAAAAGATAGGCAGGCTAACTTGTTTTATGTTTTGATATATGATCAATTCTGATATAAGCTAAGTTCAATTATGATACAGCCAAAACATGTTCTGATACAATAAAGTTATGTTTTGACATAATCAAATTTTGTTCTAATACTGAAAGTATGTTTTGTTATTATGATATTCTGTTCGGATACTTGTACATTTTATTTTAAAGAAAGTATATCATATTTTGATATGTTATATTATGTTCTGATGTAAATAATATTGGCATGTTCTTTAATTTGAAAAATTAAAGGTTGTAGGTGATTTGACATGATTCAAAGTATGTGAATAGTAGACGAATGTTAGAAACAATTGTCATATTATATCTTGTTTAGCTATTCCCTACTAAACTATATGCTTGGTATGGTGGTTTTGCCTCCGTGCAGGTTCTGATAAGAAGATCCAAGGCTTGGATAACCGCAGTGGTCAATGAGAGACTTGAGATGCTTGGAAGATGTGTTGTTTAAGTTCTTTTGAGTTATATCTAATAATATGAGACATTTTGTATTTTGTTTTTTGTTTAATGTTTTGTTATAACCTTAATACTAGGATGGATTTGGAACTTATGGTATGCATTTAAAACAGTACAATATGTTTGATATGTTTTGTTTACAACAACATTTAATAATATGTAATGTATGTTTACTTGAGTTTCTAGAAGTGGTTTGAATTGTTTGGCATATTTTAATTTTGTTTTGTGTGGCATTTACATATCCTTCTAAGGGGTATATGGGAGTTATAGTAATAATTCTGTACATTGATGGTCCGAGGAGTTTGATATTCGGGATTGTATTGGAAGTGCTTTCTAATTGTATATGCATATTGAATGAAAGTTATTAATAACATATTATGTTAATTGATGCATTCTATCACATTGTTATGCATGATCAGATAAAGGAGTTATGACCAGAGTGACCAGTGTGAAAAGGAGCATAAAGCTCAGAAATGTGCACAAAGAGCCATAGGCTCAGTCATTAATGAGCTGGGTATCCACAATGGGTACAAGATAGAATATGAAATGAGCTCGGTACCTACAACAGATACGGGACAGTAGATAGGCTCTCGGTCACAACAAAGTAAAAATGAAAATGGAATCACATATGCATTTGCATAAATAAATTTACATATATCATATGAATTATTGGATTGTTCTGAAATGGTAATATGAAATGTTTGTATACATGTTGTACTAGATATACGATAAAATATGATGTGGGATTTAATACTAAATGATGTGTTATATTCCTTGAATTGGGTTATATACTTGCCTTTGTGTTTTGATTGAGTAAGCACATTAATGATGGTTCACTCATTGAGTTCGCAAACTCATCAAAATTGCAACATTGAATTTTTTGGTATAAGGGAGTTCTAGCTTCTAAGGAAAAAAAGTAAAATTTTAGTACTGTCATTTTTAGAATAAAAATGGCTCAAAGGTCTGGTCAACTGATATCTGAGATGTCTAGTTGAGAATGTTTTCAGTTAGCATCCCATCTTATGTTGTATATTTTGTATGGAGCAATAAACTCTCAAATGTTAAGTAATGTATACATATGGATTATGGATTGTAATGTAACAACGTAAGTTTATGTTTGTGAATGAAATGGGAAAAGTTGATTTTTTTGAATGCATGTGATTTGTGTCATGCCTTAACTAGTTAAAGTGATTGTTCTAACATGCCATTCTCATAGGGTATGTTCTCGAATATCCTTTGGATATTCGGGCATATGCTCTATGAAAGTGGTGTGTTATAATAAGGATAGTTTGATTTTCAAAGCAGCTTTCAATCTAACGATCTACAATAGATGGCGAGAGAGGAACTGAAGGATCAATAGGAAAGAGTGCACTAGCCCTTACCCCTTATCAGCTCGCGAACTCCATTTCTAATGAGATTCTTAGTCTAGTAATTGCCAAGGTAGTAACTCACTGCTTACTAGACAATATGAAAGCAAGCTGGCTTTTATAATATAGTTCAAGGTTATAATATAGCTTAAACAGTATTTTGTTTTTGTAAAGAGTTACTTTTGGACTTATCTTAAGAAGATCTCTTTGTAATGTTGACTATAGTTTCACCATAGTTAACGAAATTTCTTTTACCTTGAAAAAATATGGAGTCTAATGCTATTTGTTATATGATGGGAAGCAAATTGTAATTACTTAAATAATGGATATAAATTTTGGCTTTTGGTGATTTCGACCTTGTCTCCTACCTCGAGTTCTTAACAAAATTTTGAAAGCAAACTCCTTATGTTCTACACATTGAATTCTCCATTTTTTATTCTTTTTGTATGGATTGCTTTTACTATTATTACATCTAGGCGAATTAAGTATTTAGATTTTGATTTAGGAGTTTCTTAATGGCAATAGGCTAACTTGCTTTGCTATTTTGAATTTATGAGTCAATAAATAATGTTTCTAAAGCTAAGATTTTGACCCCAACTCAAATTTTCATTTCTTTAAAGCAAGCTAACACCATTGTATTATAGAGTAATCATTTTAGTTTCCTCGCCTTAGAGTGAATCCTCAACCAATTTTTTTGACCTCTTTACTCTTTGATTTGACAGAACTGCCTACATGAAGTTAGGATTTCTAAGTTTATTGACAAGACCCTTCTACATTAACTAAAGAAGGTTAGGCTGAAAGCAATTTGGTATAACTTATGAGTTTGAAGTGTAACCTCTCATTTGTTAGTGGTTAATAATCAATTAACAAAACTGACATTATCTATAAATATAAGCTAATATTCATTTTATTTTATGACAATTTTCAAAAAAACATTAAAAATAATAAAGGAAGAATTTTTAAAGAAAAAAGTTTTTTTTAAAGAAAAGTTGTTTAACGTCACAATTGATGACCCTCTTTCAACCCTCATAAAATGAGGAGCCTTGTGCACTGGGGCATCCCCCTTATATTTAACTGAAGAATTCAAAATTAAACTTAAATAAGTGATTTCATTGAAATAATAATGATATATTTGAAAGATAATATTGTTTATGTTTATGTTGAGATAACTTTTATATCACAATAAGTTATATATGCATTTTAATCACGATCCCTATCTTGACAAATAATTGAAATGGCATGTTTTTTACTAAATTAATAGTCTTTAAATTATGATAATGACCAATTTTAGATAAAAGATAAGCATTGATTATTTGTATTAATGTTAATATCCTTACATGCATGTGTCATATTGTGTATACTTTCAGACATTTATTGAAAAAGTATTTATCATGAATATTGATTGAACCCAAGTTTTCTATATTATTTAGTGATATTTTCAGGGTTTTTGTTGTACTTTTCTACTCTTTTTGTTGGATTTTGTGCTTAATTTAGTTCAAGAGTACTTGTTTTGAATTAATATAGTTTGAGGGTAAAATTGTCATAATTAGTTAGTAATTGCACACACTTGGTTTATAGGACAATTGATATTGCAAACTATTGCTTTTCATTACAGGACACTCAAGAAGTGGAGCCAAGATTGAAGACCAACAAATTGCTATCAAGAAAAAAGACCTTTCGGGACAAGTTAGCCACGGCGAACTCATCACTTTTCCGTAGCGAATTCATCATTTCGCCGCAGTGAAACCTTCAAATCAATAGCTCAAACCTTTTGGGAAAATTTGACCGTGGCGAACTCATTACGTCACTACAGCGAAAACTTCAAAACAACAACCTGAAACCCGAATCATTTTTAGAAATTTCACTTACCCATATATGTGAACAGACCCGAATACAAATAAAAAAATTTCGAGATAAGTAAGGGAGAGGTGGCAGAGACACATTCCTATTATCTTTCCTTCATATTTTTTACTCTCTGGCAAACTCTAACCTATTCCATTTTTCTTTCCATTTTCAAATCTCCACCATGGGGGATACAGATTTATTCCAAGTTGTGAAGTTTCTGAGTGCAATGAGTGGCTAGGCGTTTCTCTCCCTTTTGAAGGTGCAGCAATGGCTAGAATTCAATGGGCTGAAAAAGGGGAGTAGTTTAATCCATTATTTAGTTAAGAATTTACAACATCCTAGGTCTAGGATTTATGATTTATAGTTGAGCCATTTGATTATGGTTTTAATCAAATGTTTGATATTCATTATATATAGGATGGATTGGTTTATGTAGAACTTTGAGCTTAAATGTCTGAAGTGCCATATATGTCTATTTGTAATCTTCTTGATTCTCTCTTATCTTGCATGGTTATGCTTGATGTTGAGATGATTTTAGATTCCATTTGAACCATTGCATTGGCTAATCCTGCTACACACACTAAGAGCACTTAACGGGATTTTAAAAAAATGGAGTCTCATTGATTAAGATCCTGGACTCAAAGAGTCCTTCAAGGTTTACCATTTTGAAACTTAGTGATTTCTACTCTCACTTAAATCAATTTTGAGCTATGATGGCCAAAACTCACTTTCAAGGGGACTTTATCACTAGTTAGTCTTTTGAGTTTTTCATTCTTCAGTTTTCTATACCCCTAAAATTGAAAAACATTCATTTTACATTCAAATTAGTTCTATTAATGAGTTCAAAAATTAAAAAAACCCCCTTTTCTACAATTAGTTTGCATAGCATAACATGTAGGTTAACTTAGGTCCAATCATTTTAGGTTCCGATTAAATGAATGACCTGGGGTTGCACCTATAGTGCAATTCTTGGATTACTTTGATTTAACCTCCAAGAGCATAACGAAAAGGCAGAATCAAATGGCATCGTTGCCAGGGAACCAAGCAATGGGTTCTCTAGGTTAACTTCTGTCATTGTACTGCTAAGTGTGGTTAAGAGTCATTAGATTGCATTCTAGATAGTTTAGCTTCACATCTATTAATAGTATAGGTTTTCATTTTGCTTAGCATATGAATTTTTGGAAATACAAACAAAGATGCTGATTTCTTATCATTTTTCGTACTGAGTATTTTACGTCTGCATAGTTCAGAGTTCTATTTACTGCCTTCGGTGAAAGTTCACCGCGACCAACCATTTGTTTCGCAGCAGCTAACTTGCAGGATCTTACGAAGATCCCTTTTGGGATATTTATGCCACGACCAACTATCGACTTCGCTGCGGCCAACTTTCCTGCGCAACCCTAAAGATTTCTTTACCTGTGCATATATATTTTCACATACCCACACACACCTGCATCCATCACATCTCATCTTTTTACCTGAATTTGTGAACTCGCAAGTCAATTTTGTTCATTTTTATTCTCTTTTGAATTTTTCCTTTGCGTGCCCCAGAAAACCACACTCCTACCCTTAGGCCCTGAAATTGAAAAAAGTCTAAGAAAAGTTAGGAACGAAAAGAGAGTAGAAGGGAAAAGCAAGGTAGTGGAGTCTAGCCTGTCAAGCAGTGAGAGTGAATCATTTGAAGGGGAGACAATGGCTGAAAATCCAGTTAAACTGCGAAACCAAAGCCTTAATGTTAACCAATCTAGAAACAGTGATAATGGAGGTAATGGAGAGCAGAAGAGAATTGGTAAGAATAATGGCAACCTTAGAAGGAGCACCATTACGGAAGCTACAACCTCTAATGTGAATTATGATCTTTTTACTACTACTTACCCTAATTTTGATGTGAATTTTGAGATAAAAGGATTCCTTATTAACTCTCTTCTTAAATTTAATGGTTTGAAAGGAGAAGATCCTTACATTCACCTCTAATTGCTCTCTATGATTTGCCAGAGCATGAAACCAGTGTACGCTTCTCTAAATCAAGTGTTGTGGAAAGTTTTTCATCTAACATTGGAGAGTAAAGCAAGGGAGTGGTATAAGAGTCTTCCGAGACGTGGCAAATGCCTATCACAGCTGGGGAGATTTGAGGAAGGCATCTTTGGAGAAGTACTTTCCTGCTTCCAGAACTTCATCAATGAGAAAGGAAATCTACTCTGCTCGACAAGACTTTGATGAGTCTCTCTATGATTATTGGAACCATTTTCAGGATCTATTGTCAAGATGCCCTCACCATCAAATACCAGACTAGCAGTTGGTGCAGTACTTTTATGATGGGCTGAAGGGTCAAGACGAGGGTATGTTAGATGCAGCCTCAGTAGGTTCACTAATAGACCTCACTATTGAAGAGGCTTGGGATCTGATTAAGAAAATGGCTCTGAATCATTAGCAGTATAGTGAGAGAGACACTAGAGGCATACATGAGTTGGGAGCTTCAACAGTACACTTTAGAACAATGGAAAGTCTTGAGTCTAAGGTAGACTCTTTGGAGAATAAAATGACTACTCAACTAGCCCTCATTACTATAGAGTTGAAAAATATGAGTGTGCATCGTCCATAAAACCCTATAGATCTCCCTACACCTAGTTGCGAAACTTGTGGTTTCGTAATGCATATTGCTAGTGTTTGCCCTAATCGTTATGAAGAGGCATCTACTATTTATCAGGGTCGGCCAAATCAGAAGTGGGACCCCTATTCTAATACATATAATGAGGGATGTAAAGCGAACCCTCAACTTAGTTGAAGGAATGAAGAGAGTGGACCTCTAAACATATTCCAGCGAGGTGGAGGGGCTGGTCCATCTACTAACTAGTTCCAAATCCAAATAAAGCTTTAACTGTTCCACAAAAGGGAGACACCAATCAACTCTTGCATAATATGATGGCATTGATGAAAGAGGAGAGGACTTCTAATGACAACCAGTTCAATTCTTTAGCTTCTTTGATTCAATAAGACTCATCATCTAAGAATGCTACTAGATTTAATGCCTTAGAGAAAAGAATGGAGCGATGGGAGACAAAGACTGAAAACATCAACTCCTACCTCACTCAATTATCCAATAACATGAGTGAGCAACAAGCTAAGAGCGGTGGAACTATTCCTTAAAACACTGTTATAAATCCTAAGGGTTGAATGCCATCACTCTTCGAAGTGGGAAGCAAGTGAAGTTTCATGATTTAGATTTGGACTGTTATAAATCCTAAGGGTTTGAATGCCATCACTCTTCGAAGTGGGAAGCAAGTGAAGTTCCATGATTTAGATTAGGAAGTAGTTAAGGAGGAGATTGAATATGATGAGTTGTCTTCCATGCTAGCAAAGATGAAGAATTCTGAAAGCTCTAAAGAGTGAGCATTATTAGCTAAAAAGAAGTCCACATTTTTGAATAGTGAAGGAACAAATTTTGAGAGCAATGATGAACAAGCAACAGCAAGGGAGCATGTTGCGCCAAGCAAGCATGGTGCTAAAAAAACCAATGGTAAGGGGGCAAATCTTAAAGACCTTCCTTTTCCTAATTCTTATTTGATGAGCAAAAGAATGACTGAAACTAAGCATGAAAAGGATATTATTGATTTGTTT
>JAOSBN010053791.1:4308-14364 GCA_027563595.1 Erythroxylum suave | reverse complement strand
ATTCATGCTAACTTTATTAAATACCATATTAAATTATCCCATTAATCTAATCATGCTTGATTTATCATAAAAAAAAAATCTAGGGGTAACACAATTAAGATAAAATTCTTACCTTAAACAATAATAAATCAAATAAAACACACAAAATACTAACAAGAACATAAATCCAAGTCCTAAACATATGATTATCATCTAAGAAAACTCTAGAAACACACTCTAACACCTAAAAAGCATACTATAATTCACACCTATTAGCTATATCATGTATACTCATTATGTAAACTTTAACCCTTAATGCTCCATCATATTTTAGTGAAATCAATATGTGAGTAAGTTTTCCATCTATAACTTTGTCACGCTTCATAAACCTTTCCCCCAAAACCTTTATGAACCTCTTACCATAGTTTTCAACCGAATAAGTGATAGTGAAAAAGACATTCTTCACGACCATTATAGTTAACTCATTCGATCTTTCTCATTTTTGGAAGTGGAACTTTTACTCTACTATACTCTAATGTGTCATAGGTATAGGCTCGTCCTCGACTAAAGTCATATCCAAAATTCGTTAGACCTAAGGTTAATTTTAAATCACTTTTTTAAGCCTTAAAATTTATTCCCATTTAATTTCTCAACCGAACATATTTGGTTGCCCACTGCTACTTGGCTTATCGGATTGACAGGCAAGGTGTATCTTCTAAGAGAAAAATAAATAATGCAAATAAAAGTTTCAATGGATCACAAAAATATATTATGAAATTGTTATCTCATTTAGGTAGATAATAACTTGTAAATTAGAATTATAACTCATTAACTATTACACCATCTGAGGGCGAGCCTTGAAGCAACTTGAAAGAGATTAAAAGGATTGAATTAACCTAAATTATGAAAATAAACATCAAACAAATCTTAAACAGTTCCCTTCCTATTGTCCATACCCATTCCTAAAGTAGATACATGCTTGTTGCCCTTTGTAACATATGCTTCAATCAACCAAGTAGTGATGTTAGGTCAACCGATTGGCATCGTCCAAGAAAAAAAGAAACATGTTAAACATATAATATAATAAGGCATCATCATACAAACTTATAGGAAACATCTAAAATCACAAGATTTAATCATAACAAAGTTATAAAATCCATCAATAACCTGCTTTGGTATAATTATTAACCAACCTCATAACCAATTCATATAAATCAACATGATTTAATTAACATTATCACAAAATCAATTAACAAGCCACTTTGGTATAATTATTAACCAACAATATGAATTAGTTACAAGGACAAACCAAATTTTCCATGGTTTCATGCAAACTAAGTTTGGAAAATTTTCTAAAATGCTAAAATCCAAAAAGGTTTTTCTGATATATAAATTTAACTTATTCAAATATAAAGGTTATGGAACCAATTAAACATGATTTGATACCATGTTTAATATATATATATATATATATATATAGGCCAAAAATATAAATTTGACCCTAACATTTATATTTGAATATAAGTCAGAACTTAATGTTTTCATAATAATAAAACTAAACTTTAATGTTTTAAAAATGTTTAAGTTAAACCCTCCATAGACAAAAAATGTAATAGAGACATGATTATTTCAGTATTTTGCTGCATCACATATTTGAGGGCTCCACAATGCCACTTGTATGCCATGTGACTTTATGGGAATCGTTCCTCATTAAAAAAATACAAAATTAAATAAAAAATAATTAATCTTATTAGTTTTAATTCATCCTAAATAAATTTAACTACGACATTAAATTAATTAAACCCATAACTGAATCTTAAATTAATAAAACCCCATAATTTCATGTAACCAATAACCCTAAAATTCCTATGATTCAAATGTGATCCAAGAACCTAGTTAGTAATAATTCAAATATACTCCCTGTGGCTTTTTGAAGAATAAAAAAAATGGTGGATTGGAAAGTTCAATCCCATGTGCTAGGCACTTTGTACTCATTTCCAAATCGTATAAAAGTCATATACTTTGGCTCATACGTGTCTAACCATTAATGAGAAATCGACCAATATGAGCCATCTTTTGGATGACCATCACTATTCTCTTAGAAAATTGGTGGAAACATTCCTATGGATGAAACTATTTTGATATAAAGTACTTTGAGGAGATCTAATTATTATCCTTAAAACTCTAATAAAATTTGAACAACCATAAAGCCAAAGCCTTCAATAGTTTTAACATACTATTGACCAAGTTTCAAACTAGTTTTATCATGTACATTTTAATACATGAAAATATTTTATGCTTTATGAGGCATATAGGCAATGGAAGAAGGAAAGGGAATCCATTATGGTTTTATAATAAAATCCTCAAGATTAGTTCAACACTTGGAGAAGTTTAACTCATCTAGAGGATGTAAAACTGGGAATTTTAGGGTTAGAGATTGGAATAAATTAGAATTGCTTTTAATTTAGGGTTTAGTTAGGATTTAATTAATTTTTTATTGTAATTAATTGGACAAAATAGAATAAATAGACGTTGCATTGCCACTTATGTGCCATGTGGCTTTGTGAGACTCATTTTTTTAAAAGAACCATAATTAAATAATTAAATAATTATGGATCTTTTAAAAAAGAAGTGAGTCTTACAACGCCACATGGAATACAAGTGGCAATGCAAGGCCTATAAATGTACTAAAAATAAGATATTTCTGCTACATTATTACTAATGTAACAAAAGGCTAATAAAATGATTTCTCTATTCCATTTCTTGATTATAAAAGTGTTCAACTTGAATATTTTTAAAATATTATGTTTTAATTTAAACACTATAAAACATTAAGGTCTAACTTGTATTCAGATACATACGTTCAAGTTAAATTTTCCTTTTTGACCAATTATGTAATCATTCAAATAACATTTTATACATATTAATAATTGATAAATACATAGTAAATTTGTACTAGGAATTCCTATATTAGAAGACATCATTTTTCTTCCTTGTAATTTGTAGAATCTGTAACATTTTATTTCTATACGAGGGGTTAGAACCCTAGATTCCTGTGAATGAGAAATAGCAATGAGAGATTAGAAAAATGCATTTTATACGCATGCATAATATTAGCATACATACATGAATATGAATTTTCGCACACATTACAACGATTGTTCATGCACTCATTAGACATTTTCTGGGTATAAATGATTGTTTTAATTTGATTATGATATGGATAGTGAATCTGTGCCTTAAAAAGTGATCTGATGAATTAAATTAATGATTTTTATGAAATTTGAGAATTTTCTAAAACTAAAGGTATCTTTGGACTAGGAAAAATGCCAAGTGATGAGACAATTGATGAATAGTAGTAGAAATAAGTATTAGATGGCAGTAAAAATTTTGATGAATGACATTAAGATTTATTGACATATGTCGTTGAAAATTGGGAGACAATTAGAGTAAAAGTTGGAGGACAAATAGACTAATTAATAAAAGGACCAATTGGGGACCATAAGGTGGTGACATATGGAAAGTGACACATGCCACACACCCATCCAAGATTTTATGCCCATTTGAAAGACATCTTTGTTGTCTTTCATTTTGTTTCACAAACAATCTAATTTTCTTCATCTTCCTCTCCTTCTCATGACACGCTCTTCTTACAACCCTCATTATCTATGATTTTCCCAAACTCGTTCACTTTTTTCTTTAAGATCGTATTATCTTCTTCATTTGTCATTAAAAAATTAATCTCTCCTTCATAAATGATGAGGAATGGATGATGCTTGAGAGGCTAGGGTTAAAAGTGGTTTGAAGATTTTGAAGCTAAAACAAGTAAGGAGCATATTATTCTTCATGATTTGTGAATGAAACATGTTTTGATGATAGTTAGAAGATAAATGGGCATAAAATGAGGATGTTTATATGCTGAAACGTGCATAAGAAATTTGGGTTCATGTCTTGATTTTATGTGTATGATGATTAATGATTCATAAATTGATGTAGAGAAGATTTAGAGATGCGTTTATAATCAAAAGATCATTAAATTGGTGTAGGAGAAAGTGCAGAAAAATTTGAGCGGTAAATGGAAGTTTCATATTCTATTTTTAATGTATATTAACATGGATTTCTTTGAATGTTATAGATATGAACTAGAATTATTTAAAGCCAAAGGAAAGGCTAGTGTATTGTCTTAAAATAAGAAGAAGTAAGGTGATAATTTAGAGACAAAGTAAAGTTTAAAATAGAGTTAATGTGTATAGAAAATTGATTTGTAAATGGATGGTTTTTATGCTCTGTTTTCCTTGTATTAACATGGATTGCTTTAGGTGTAATAGAGATGACATAAAATGAGTTTGAAGCTAATGAAAAGAGCATTATGGTGTCTTGAAATGGGAAGAATTAATGTGATAAGTTAGAGATGAAATGAAGGTGATAAAGGGTAGTTGAACATATGCAGGAATTTATGATGAACGTGTATAAGTATGAATGTTTTGTTTTTGGGTTGATGATCAAACATAGATAATGGTTTGGTTATAAATGATATTGAATTGGAATGGAGGTGAGAATGAAGAGGAATTGAAGTAGGAACGATAGGATATGCATAGGATGTGTTAGATATAACTTGTACGAGTTGGAAATATAGAAATTGACCAGTAAATGTCTGTTTAGTGGACTTCATGTCTGTTATACGAACATTCTTTGGAATTCCAACATTCTAGCTCCTTTCATGTCCGTTTGGAGGGACATCATATCCGCTGGGCAGACATTCTCTGTACACCTATATCAATATGCAATTTTGACCATTTTAGATGGTAAAATCTCTCTTTGGAGCCTTCACGAAAGTTGTAGAAGTCGAAGTCTTCTTTGAAATTGTACTTAAATGACCTTAATTTGACATCCACAGTAAAAGTTATGCCTATTATCCCAAATCATGTACATATATGAATTATTGACTTGTCAATGCTTTCCTATGATGTATTTAGGCTTGAATGGAGCTTGAACTATACTTAGTTTGATATGGAAATAAGAGATAAAAATGAGTGATATGTTTAAGGTGATGATTAAAGATATAAATATAAGAATGGATTGTTATATATCAAGTGTTCAAATATGGAATTTGGGATGTTATGAGAATAAAGGTGAACCTCTGATGGCTAATGTGATTCCATTAAGATGAATGATGAGTATTAAATAACAGTAAATGATAAATGGGATATTTTGTGATTTTGGGAAGCTAAAATAACCTTAGTGAATGATTGAATGATGTGTATCGAGTAAGAATGAAGGAGAACTTGAATATTATGTGATCATATAATGCTAGAAAAGAAATGATGAATGATTGAATTATGTTATGTGAATGACCAAGTTCTTTGAGATATGAACCTAAGAGTAAGCTTGACACACACAAATGATGTTATTTAGTGATGTGATTAAGGATAAATACCTCGAATAATCAACATGAGCATGCATTATACATTACACTTATACATATGTGTACAATTGAAAGTTTATGTGACTGTGTAATTAGTAATATGTGTGCAATGTGTGTATTGCATGATGTTGATACACAAGATAGAATGTTAGCATCTAAGCGTTTCCAGATCATAGAAGCAAATGCTTATTTGGAGTGTACTGTGAGTGACCTAGATGGTCTCACATCTTTAATTGTTTGTTTTAATTTCTGTTTTGAATTGTTATGTGATATGAATGCTTTGATTTTGCACATTGAATTTTCGAGGCATTTGATGCATGAAAAACTAATTAGAAGTGCTCATTGTATGTGAATTTGATTGAATAAGTGATTCTAAACTTAAATGTTGAATGTCGGATCAAGGTTTGATGACAAATGTGAATGGGAATGTGAAAGTGAATACGAACGTGAATGATTGAGTACTAGAGATTGATTGAGTACATTTGATGCATTTCATTACATGAATGCATGAAAAGATAAAGGTTGTTGTGACCGGAGTAGTCACCAAAAAGAGTTTAAAGCTTAGAAAGTGAAAAAGAGCTTAAAGTTTAAAATGTGGTAAGAGCCTCTCGCTCACTATATAAAATGATCCCTGTATCCCCAACAGATAAGGGATAGTTATTAATGAGCCCAATATCTACAATGGATACGGGACAATTATAGGCACTTGGTCACAATAATAACAATTGAAAGTGAGTCTTATGAGCATTGTATATATATTTGATGTTTATGTTTGAATGATGGCAATGATTTGTTGATTTGTGCTGAATGTGAAATGTGAAATAAGATAACAAAGTGATATTTGATTCAATATGTTGATTAATAAAGTGACGTTAACTATGTGATTTCATGAACTATATGTGTTATGGGTTATAAGAGAGCCATTGATGATGCGCAACTCACTGAGTTCGTAAAACTCATTAAAATTGCAACTTTTTTCAGGCTCAGAAGAGATACCTAGTTAGACAAATTGGAAATATAGTTGCTAAAGTTGAATGAGATAGAGGTCGGGATCAGTTGCATCTACATAATTCTTCAGTGATTTTTGTATATATATCTGAATTGTATTCTGCAAATATTGTACCTTGTATATATGACAAATTATGTTGTGTAATAAATTCATGACTGAAAGTGTTTTCTAATTGTAATGTGCCTAAATGATTACTAGAATTCTAATGATATGTTTATTATTTGTAAAAATTATGACTGAAATTTTTTTAAAATAAAATAGGTCGAAATTGATCATTGGTTTTTCAAAAAATGCGTGTTATGTATGAAAAAAATTTGCAATGAGTTGTATTTAACTGCTATAATGGGCCGCTTTCGTGTGTGTCCGAATATCCTCAAGATGTACAGATACATGCTCGGTGGAAATAGGATGCTACAATGCTTGGTATTAAAGCCCAGGCTTAAAGTCTTACATGGGCATTTTTCAAAATATATGTCAAGGTACATGCATTTCAGACATGTCTCGGCATGTAGTGGCAACTAATCCCCAATCTTAGTCACGTCTACATGAGTCACACGCATGAGCATTTGCTCATAATTTGAGCTGATAGAAATAGTGAAAAGGATGATGATTTATCATAATCTGAGAAAATGAAAGTCTGCGAATCTGGAAATGAGAAATAATATATGATTCGATATGATATACAATGATTCAATGCATTGGTATTGTTGGATGTATTATTAACTATGATATCAATATTGTTAATATAGTGATATATCTTTGAATTTGATATAGACGTGAATGCATTGTCATGGATTGATTGAGGTAAATAGAGATACAAGTAGAAATGATGATTTAAAGTGTATAAGCAAAGTGAAAGAGAACAAAATTTTACTATGATATTGAGGGGGTAACTTAAAATTGAAATAGTTATTTGATTAATGTGATAAGAGTTATAATTTAGCATAAGAACATGTCAGTGGAGCTGAGATCAGAATTTCATGATGATTATGCTTCTAAAATTTTGAATTGATTGAGAATGTATGTATGTAAGATGTTATAAGGGATAATAGGAAGATGAGATGAATGATAGCGACATATATAGAAGTCTAAAGGTTAAGTTGAATTGTTATTGTGAATACACATCTGATAATGTGATCACTTTGACAAGTGATATTAATACCTAGATATCATATACTTGAATATGAAATAGGAAGTGAACTATAACTTATCGAATGCTTTTAAGTTTTAATCCCAATAGATAAACTTTTAAAATGAATCAGAGTAGTGCATGAAAGCACTTATAATGATCAATTGGGGATAGATTGAGAGTGTAAATGATGTTACTATGTAAAATGGACTTGAGGAAAAAGGAAGGAAAAAAAAGCAGGGCATGATAGTGGCAAAGTCCTCACGATCGTGGCCAATTCCACAAGCTTCTGTCACAATCATGGGAAGATCTACCATAATCGTGGGCAAGCACAAATGGAGTAATGTTATTCAAAATCAATTGAGATTGAAGTACCATTAGTCTAAGGTGTTCATTGGTGACTTTTCAACAATGCATCTCTAGATAAGATGTAATAATTTTGATAATACAGATTAAAGTATGAGAGTAACTGAATATGACTCTTATTTCACTAAGCTTCATTATAAAGAATCTTTAGATCATGTAAGGTGTGATAGTAATTGATCTTATTGAGCTATTAGGAATGGCTGAAAAGTAATAATGAATATAATCAATTGATAAAGCGTATGTAGAGAGTATAGATGATTGAGAAGAGAAATATTCTTTTGATAGAGAATTTTGTCGAATTAGGTTAAGTAAACTAGATGGTTTACTTCTAAGAATGAGTGAGATGGAACAAATCAAAAGTGAATGTTGGAGTCCCATTTCTAACCGAGACTTAGGCATAAGAAGTTGAATATGCTTTTAAGAGTGCATGCCTTCTGTTTGATGTAAAGTATCCAACTATGTGATTGGAATCTTGAATTTAAGGTAACACTATTGCTAATGTGAGAAGAAATTAGGTCCACACTATATTCTATGCTAATATGTTCAAGAGATACAAGTTAGCTTTGATGAATATATTACCAACTCAAGAAGTTAAGATTGTAAATAAATTGAATTATATAGAGAAACTAGTATGAATGAACAAACATTATAATAAGTCAATAAGAAATTAAAGGAAATCGAATGAATGGAGACAGTCATTCGAGAAAATAAATCAATCTGGAGACTGAGTAAAATATGAGATAATATTACCCCATCTAAGAAACTAGTTACTTAAGAATTTTGAGGATCAGATATGGGTGCATTGAGTCTTGCTGATATCTATTAGGTTGATAAATTTCCCAAAAAGTATTCATGATATAATGAATAAAGTGTTCCAGCCTTGATTGGATCAATTAGTGACCATGATCATAAGATGATAATTGAGTATATTCAAAAAGTTGAAAAGAATATTTTGAATACTTGAGGTAAACCTTACATATCATAAAGGAGAAACAATTATATGCCAAATTCAATAAGGGTGAGTCTTAGATTTATCAAGTAATATGTTGGGTTTATATTTTACCTGAACGTGGCATATTGGGAAACCTAAAGAAAATAGAGGTAATGAAGAAGCGAGAAACTCTGAGGAATATAGATATATGAGATTTAGAGTTTTTTAGAATTAGTTGGATATTAGATACTACTAGAGGTTGTCAAGGTATTTTCACTGAACTTACCCTTTGACTAGACTCTTGAGGCAAAATGTGTTATTCAGATGTACTAATGAATGTAAAAAGAATTTTAAGGAATTAAAACATTGAGTGATTACAACACCGATATTAATTATTCCATCTAGATTTGGAGATTTTGTAAGATATAGTGATGTTTCAAATATGGAAAATAGGGTGTATTATGATACAACATAGTAAAATAATTATATATGCATCGAGGCAATTAAAGTCTCATGAGTTGATTATTTGATAAATGATTTAGAATTTCATGCAATAGTAATTGCTTTGAGAACTTAGAGACATTATATGTATAATGAAACCTTTGGATATATACAAATATAAAAATCTTTAAAGTTTGAGGTAATTATTGAGTTTGAAGAATTGAATACGAGATTGAGGCAATAGATAGAGTTACATGAAGATTATGATGTACAAGTGAGTATTACACAGTAAAGTTAGTGTTGTAATTTGATGCATTGAATAGAAAATTCAATAGTAGTGTAGCATAAATTTAAACATTAAGGTTACCAAATCTAACAATAAAGAGCATAGAATGTCGAGTTAAATTTTGGGCAAAATGAAATGTTATGAGCTACATTAAACTTAAAATTAGTTTTACATGAAAAGATTAATAAAGCCCAAATTAAGGATTCAAAATTTGTGAATCCTACTAAGAAATTGAAAATGAATCTCAATTTTGAGTTTGAATAGGAAAAATGATATTTCGTGATTATAGTAAAAAGTATATGTACCCAATAAAGATGATTGAGCAAAGAGATTATTAGAGAAATCATGAATAATAACCTATGTTATACCTCCTAGTAGAAATACACCAAAACAACTTTTAGTAGCTAAGGATCTAGAACTAAGTGACTAAATCTTTGATTTGGCAACAATCCTAACTGTTAGAGATATGCTTAGAGCTTATATTTTGAAG